>OMKK01085107.1:0-10894 GCA_900302305.1 Polymixia japonica
TACAGTACAGTAGAGTACAATACAGTAGAGTAGAGTACAGTAGTGTACAGTAGAGTAGAGTACAATACAGTAGAGTAGAGTACAATAGTGTACAGTAGAGTAGAGTACAATACAGTAGAGTAGAGTACAGTAGAGTACAGTAGAGTAGAGTACAGTAGAGTACAGTACAGTAGAGTACAGTACAGTAGAGTACAGTACAGTAGAGTACAGTAGAGTAGAGTACAGTAGAGTAGAGTAGAGTACAGTAGAATCGAGTACAGTACAGTAGAGTCGAGTACAGTACAGTAGAGTAGAGTAGAGTACAGTAGAGTACAGTAGAGTACAGTAGAGTAGAGTACAGTAGAGTAGAGTAGAGTACAGTAGAATCGAGTACAGTACAGTAGAGTCGAGTACAGTAGAGTACAGTACAGTACAGTAGAGTACAGTAGAGTAGAGTACAGTACAGTAGAGTAACATGTAGTGAACTCTGTCTGTGTGCCTGGCAGGTGCGTTGACCTCCTGGGTGATCGTAACACTGCTGTCAGTCATCACCGTCCTCTCTCTGCTCATCCTGCTGCTCTTCTGCTACAAGGACAAACTTAAATTACTCTCTGGTAGGTTCCCGTCCTGCATTAATGACTGCTGTAGTTTTCAGGTGAATAATTCACCACGTTCTTCTCGATAGTTTCATTTGCACCACTTCTGTCAAAGATTCTCTTCAAAAGGAGTGATTGGATTATCAGACATAAATATTCAACAATACACTTATTGTTACATACAAAATATTTGGCTTTTTATTACTAATAGAGAATACCATAGGTGTTCAGCATATAATACATTGTTTAGCACCTTAGAATTCACCTTAGAATTCCTTTATTTCTCAAAAAAAGAATTTTTCATCAGCCTCCTTTCAGAATAACTCAGGTTTCTTCTTCTGTATTAAATGACATAAAGGTGCTGTGTGTTTTTCTCTGTGCAGTAAATTTGCGATCTTGTGTCCAGAATCTGAAGAGGACCAGGATACAGCAGGTAAGGTGGCATGTAAGTCGAAAAGCAATGGCAAAACAGACAAAACATATGAACTCAAACTTTTTTATTTCTGATCATAAAGTTGTAATAGATGTATGTAGATGTAAATGTAATTTTCTGCATAAAACTGAGGTCTAATTGAATTATGTTTTTGATAGGAAAATATAGAAAATACAGCATGCAGGTCTCTGAACTGCAAAGTATCAATTCTGTAAACTATGTATTACTGTCTATTCATTCTGTAACTGATTGTTTTCAACCCTTGTCTGTCATTCTAGGAGACCTTGGCTCCACTTTACCACAGCGGAGGAGGAGGAGGAGGGGGCGCAGGAATCGGAGGAGGGCCTGGGGACCCCAACTGTACGCTTTGCGAGACCACCAAACTCATCTGCCAAGCCCCCCACACGCCCACGGCTGACCCCCCGCGCACCCACCCCACCTCCGTCCTCGACGTCAGGGTCTCGCTGCCGCACACGCCCCTCACCGCGAAAGACGGAGGGCCGGCGACGGGGAAGAGCGGGTCGGAGGAGGGCAGCGAAGGCTCCGGGGAGCCGCAGGAGGTGTCCGAAGAGGAGGAGGTCGTGAGCGTGTCTCCGCTCTGGGCGGGATCGTGCGTGTGCGTCGCACCGGTCCGCGAGCCTCTCGAGGTCGGGGAGAACGAGGACTGCAGCCAGGCGGTCAGCCCGGGGACTCTAGGAGCCTGCTCCTGCAGGGGGCTGGACGGAGAAAGGGATGGAGATGAGAGAGGAAAAGAGGAAAAAGGAGACGGCAAAAGGAGGGAGAACAGCGGGGAGGTCGATGGAGATCAAGAAAAGGCCGCTTCGTCCAAGAGCGAAACGAGATCTCTCTTCTCTCTCTCGCCCCCTCTCCCCCACGCCTCCCCCGTCGTGTCCCCATCGAGCCCTCTTCGCGAACTCTGCGTGCCCTTGTCCCAGGCTCACGCGAGGCCAGAGTTCAAACCTCAGCTGGCCGACAGGTCACAGGTAAAGGGAGAGGCGCTTTACGAACTGACAAGCATAGACTCTGACTCAACGGAAGAGACTGCGCCCATTATGACCTCCACGGTAACCTCATTCATCCCGTCGCTGACATCGTCTGTTGGAGATCTCTACTCGGAGAAGACCCCTGAGGCCTCCGCGGAGGAGCAGAGCCAGGGACTGTCCTTGAGGGCCAATGGGGGAAACAAGCTCCCCTCTGAGTACTCTGAGCTGGAGTGTCACCCCGAGAGCCTCCAGAGTCAGCTGGCTGAACCAGCTCTTACCTCAGGTAGGTAACTGAAGAATTGAAATACGACTACAAAATACCTCCCAGGTCCCAGGCAATCCCTAAAATGGATTTCTAATGTACTGGGGAAAGCAGACAAATTTTTTTGCTAGGCAATTTGAGCACCATGTATGGAATCCCAAAAATATCATCAGCCAAAAGAGGTTTGCAGATATTTCCTCAAACATTTAGCTACAGCTGCTCAACAGTGACTGCAATGCAATTCAAATGCACAATGTTCGTCTGTTTTTGGGATGATGGGTCATTAAAAGCAGGTAAGCATTGTAAGGTTGGGTAAGCCAGGCATCATCATAAGGTAAACCCCTACCAATATAAACAAAAATCAATTATATTTTCAGGAAGTATGCATTTATAAAGATAAGACCCTATCTTCATATTTTGTCAGATATGTGCCAGTCTTAAAAGCTGTTTTTACATTGCTAAAATAAAAAATGTAAAAAAAGACTGTGAGCCCCACAATTGTGTTTTTCAAGGGGATCCTGGGTTTGTTTAGGCAGTCACCACTTTTCACATATTTTAACGCAGGGACATAGGCATACGTGACGCGATGCACTACATACCACCGGCTTGCCTCGACGAGCTGCAACCAAACCAAACGGATTTAAATATGTACTGATTTTTATGGATTTTAGTGTCATATGGTTGTCTGTCCCGGAGTGTTGTCCCGGAGTGCTGTCGTGCTTTCTACCCCAGGAAATTATGTGGGAAAGGCTTCTACATACTTTGCATATTCTGCCTCACACATTGTGTGGTTATGGTTAGCCATTAAAGCAGGACTATCAAGGACAGTCTGATCAGAATATCGGCTGGCCAGGACTGGGGTGTTATTAGGGGAACATTCTCAACAAAACTTATAACGGAGGTTAAGTTTCATCATAAGAGTAGCTGGTCCGATGGTGTCCAAGAAATATGATTTTTTTTTTTTTTTTTAACCATATTGGTTAGTTGGAACTCGAATCTTGAAGGACCACACACAGAGTAGGAATCAGATATGTGTGTAAACTGTTTGATGAGCCAATGATTAGAACCACCAGAACCACACTCCAGTGTGTGTGTGTGTGCGTGTGCGTGCCTGAGGGTCAGTGTGAACTATGCCATCCGCAAGGCTCCTGTTTATCCTGAGTTCCATAGGGTTGCGCAAAGTGACCACAGTTCTTATTGAAGCAAGATGTGTGCAGCTTGAGTAATAGTTTTATAATCGTAGAATAATAGACACACACACACACACACACACAGAGATGGACACAGACACAATCACGCAAACACACACACACGTTAGATCTTTTCCTAGAGTTTTGGCCGATGACTGTGTACTTTAATTACATTGCTCCCCCCCTCAATAAACACCATTTCCCATCATGCAGTAATGACAGCTCGTTAAGTGGACTTCCCGATCGTGCTGTGTAAAGGTCAGGCTGGGGACAGAGGCTTCACCTGTTTGTTGAAATAAGCATAAGGCAAAGGATCGGGGAGAAGAACTGTTGGCTTTTAAAATCTCTTAATAAACCACTAATGTCAAGCGAAGCAACAGGCTATTAAAAGAGATGGCCGTCGTTCACCACAAGAGTAAGAGAGTTGTGCTCAAGCACACATAAAAAGCACTGTCCTGTTGCACCCAAGCCGGTTGGAGTTGATCTGGATTTGGTGCAAAAAGGGGTCACAGGCTTGTGCCTGATCATGACAGACACGGTACTAGCGTGTGTTAACGAGCTTGACGCCATGGTTAGGAGTACTTTTCTCATGTCTAGATCCAATGTTGAAACCATTTAAACTACTACAATTGACTTGAACATCAACCATAATAGTACGTTCCATCTGCAATGCGCTTCTCAAAAAGACTTTTTTACAAGCAGCGATCACAATCGGTACGATTACAATCAGTATTAAACAAAAGCAAATAAGATAAACAATAACGATGTCAGACATGAATAAAAAAGGTTTAGGTTTTTAAATTTAAATTCAAACTTTTAAAGACCTAAAGACTTAAAGATCTGTAAAAGCTCCTTTGGCAAGGCATTCCAGAGCCGTGCCAGAACAACTTCCACAGTAAATAGACATGAAGGCTCCCCTGTGTCCTATCTATCCATTAGGCGATTTTATACTCATATTTGGGGGTAAAAGCTACAGCTAGCTTAAAAAGCCTGTGGGTAGATAGCCTATTGTCTGGTATCCAAAAAAACAGCTTAGTGTTAAGAAAGGGGTAAACAGAGGAATCCAAACAGACTGGATAGAGCTTTGTTTTTAAAGTTGTGGTGAAGTGACATATTTTCATGCCAGAATTCTGGACTGGTATTCCGGGAAAGGCTCTCAGATGGAGAACACAGACAGGGATGTGTGTGTGTTTGTGTGTGTGTGTGTATGTGTGTGTGTGTGTGTGTGTGTGTGTATGCGTGCGTGTGCGTGTGCATTTTTATTTGTGTCTATCTGTGCTCCTTTCAGTGTCTGTCTCTGTATATCTGTGTGTGTCGGTGTGTGCATCACTAGTGCGTGCATGTCAGTCTCTGTATATCTGTGTGCATGCACATTGTTACACGTGCACATATAAGTGTAATATAAAGTGTAAAAGTATCTTTTAGGGCCTGTTTTCATACATCTGAAATGTAGTTCCTCTGTGTTTGTTTAAATGTATTTGTATGCGTATGTCCATATACGTATGCATATGGGTGAATAGATAAGGCTGTGAGTCACAGAGTCTGTAGGCTAGACAGCCAGACAGCAGGCTTCATAAAATGGGAACCAGAGGCCTAAAGTGTCGAGAGCCAGCCCACAGATGGAAAAACACTTGAGGTTTCCTAATTCATCTGGTGGAATTCTAACAAATACCCTTACAGTGATCATGTAACAGTGAACATGGAAATCAGTAGCTCAATAACAATTGGTGCAACTGTTTGAATGTAAAAGTAATGGTTAAAGAATATCAATAAAGTTTGGATAAGTGATGGAAAGATGGATTAGCGGCTTTTAAAAATAATGTTAGTGGACAAAGTTGCGGTCTCGTAGAGTGCAGAATAGCACTTTTTCTTCATGTTTAGGTTATGTATTATCCCATGTCTTGTACAACCCTCCACAAAAGTCAAATCGGTCTTAAGTTTCTCACGCTAAAACGTACTGAACCAAATAAGGCTGAAGGATATGGTGGTCTACATAGCGTTGGCTAACACTAGAGAAACTACTACCGTGGCCTCTCTGTGGTCAGTGTGCATGGTCATTACACCCACTGCCTGTTTGGTATCTGGGGTCAGCCAAGATCTAGATCCCTATTTACTTGCGTCATGAAAAGGGGAAGCTCTATGTGTGTGTGTGTGTGTGTGTGTGTGTGTGTGTGTGTGTGTGTGTGCGTACATTTATGTAGTGGTGCAGATGTTATGCTACAGTGGTGGGAAGGCAGTGTTCATCCCAACCATACTTTCTGCACATTTCACAATAAGGTGTCATTCAATGTTTGTACCAGTTACTACAGGAGATGTTAGCGTATTTGTGGGTATCTCTTTAACTATTATGACAAGCAGAGCTGTGACTTTCTCTGGCAAACCAAAGCTTTAGTTGCACCCGCCAATTAGGCCGTCAGAGGTATTTGTTTTACATAGCAGCCTTGAAGGTATAAACATCAGCTAGTATGTTTGAACATTCTCAGGAACATTTCCTCTGTCTTCATATTTTTTCCCCTCTCTCTATTGTTCTCTTCTTCTTTCTCTCCCCCCTGTCTGCCTTTGTTCAGGTCAGGTGACAGGGAACCACAACACCACCTTCATCTCCAGCGGTCAGGTGATGAATTTCAGCGGTGATGTCATTGTTGTCTATGTCAGCCAGACGTCGCTAGGCAACGAGGAGGGGCTGGATGATGCCTTTGGAAGCCCTGTCCAGGAACAGGCCAATGAGACAGCTCCCTTGTTCCAGAGTAGCCTGGTGACACCAGGGGACTCAATTTCTCAAAACCCCTCACAAGATGGCACGCTACCGGTTCAGGAAGTGATGGATGAGTGGCCAAGGAGGAAGTGAGAAGTGATCAATGGCCATGAAAGACTCCTTCCCATAACAGATTAATGGTTGAGATTCTTTCCAGTACAGTGATCTGCTCCCTATTCCAGTTCTTTTGTCAGAGACCCCAACGGAAAGTAACAGGGAAAGGAAGGCTTGTAGATATCATGAATTTGACCAATTAGGTGATTGAGAAAATTACTTTTAAGGAAACCTGGCTTTGATCTAGAGCCATATTAAGTCCATGGATACTTAGGCCTCCCTCTACCATGTCACAGTTCCCTTAACACAAAACTGTAGCTGTTACAGAATCTTGCCTCAGCTAAGTGCCATTTTTCCTTTCCCAGCAGAAAGTTGAAAGCTTTTTTTATGGAAACTCCCTTGATGGGGAATTTTTTTCGGGAATTGGATGTGGAACTAGAGTTAAAACCTAAAAAACTGCAAAGTTTTGATCATCACCTGGAAATTGTGGCTTGGTCCCAATACTATAGAGTTACTACATTTATTTGACTCCTTCCTTTCACTCGCAGTCATCAGTAAACAGACAGGTGAAACCTGTAGACCAGCTGTATGAAGGTGAATGTTAAACACAATATCAATTAAATTTCATTATACAACAAACAAAGTTAGCGCATATTTTAAATTATATGGATGAGTCATTGAATCGTTTTAAATTTTGAGTAAAGTATATGAGAACTTTTTTCCAAAGTTGATTAAAGTTTTGGAATGAAAGCTCTCAGTCCTGGTCAGGGAGTACATCTAAGTAAGTGGCAGTGATCTTCCATGTTTCCTTTTAATTTTGTTCTTTCTCTTTCTGTCTTAGAAAAACTATTTTACAGTAATTAGACACATCCAATTTTGGTACGACAGTTGTTTATCCTATATCTAGATTTTTTAATTCCCTTATTGCACCAAAAGTGCAGTTTGTTTCTAAGAAAAAATGCTATGCATTTGTTAAGCTATGTTATTACTTGTTTTTTCTGTTCATAATGTGGAAGCCTTAATGAAGAAAAGCAAAATGTCAGCTCATTTGTTACTTTGTTTTAAGTAATTTTACAGTAAAGTGTGAATTATGGTTTATTTCAACAGATGCACAAGTGATTCTTTGTATATATTAAAAAAGTGTGATATATTAGTGAAACCAAAGAGAATATTTCCCTTATGTTTCTTTTTGTTTGATTTGAAATGTGGTTTTGTTAGCTGGCGCCATTAATAGCAGACAAAGCGCACACATCAAAAGAGTTGAAAGGGAATGTCTACAAACAACCTCACCATATGTATGTAGCCCTACATTAATTATGTACATACAGATTTAAATCAATCCAATGAATGACTGAAAGACTATTTTGATTGAGATTAAATATGTTTTTGCATCAAACCCTTCTGAAATGGCTGTTCCTGCATGGTGTGGTTTCTTATTGTTAACTTTTCTATTTTTGGATTGGCAAATTATAACGATAGAGTAATTTATCTCTTTTCTCTGTACTGTAATCAACGTTAACCAGCACTAATTACACATTGGCTAGGCTTCACTCTCTGTGCCCAGTCCCAGTGTTGATAGACAGACAGGCAACCTTTCATCAGGCCCTGGGATGGCTAACAGCTGTGAGGAGACAAGCTAACATAGCGGAGTCAGCTGGTCCGGTTAGCGTCACAGAGAGACCACATGAGAGGAGCTGGCAGCACTGATATAAGCCTGGTTTGGGTCAGCAGGAGCGTTTGTGTGTACTTATGTGTGTGTTTGCATCCTCGTGTTTGCGCCGGCCTATTTTATAGCGTTTGTGAAAACAGGAAGTTATGACTAGCTTCCACATGGTTTACATGAGACCCGCTCAGCCATCACATAGGTTTTAAATGATATCATCCTACATCTGCCTTCCTGGAGTGAGAACATATATATCATTGTGCTCTGGGGCTGAAAGAAACATACAGGAACAAACCCCTGACGTGCTGTATGGTGTCACAGTATAACCCCTAGTGGTAACTGCTTGTTAGGACACCAGAAGGAAGGGAACTCGCCTGGCCTGTGAGCAGTGGCACTGCCAGACCCATTTTAGGTGGGTTGACCAGGTGTCCCGCTTTATGCGGGACTGCACAGCGTTTTTATCCCTTGTCCCTTGTCCCGCCTACTGAGACAATGTCCCACATTTTGATTGGCTCTAGTTTTCAAAAGTCAAACCAATGCAGGACAGGCGCTTTTCTGAAAAAATGGCTTTTATCCAATGGCTGTGAAGAAAGCAGGGAAGGCTGTCATCACAGGGCTGCGTTTGATGTCGAACTGCACACATGCGGGTCAAGTGCAGGTTAACCTGTCACCGTCTTTGCTGCCTACGCTACGCCCAATGGGGAAAATTGCAACTTGCAATTTGTATATACAGTATGTAAGCAATAGACATTATATCATTGGTAACGTGTCCCACATTGTCCCACACAAACATACTCTTTGTCCCACATTTGGTTTGTTGGACACTCTAATTTTAGGGGGGGTTGTAGCGCTAGATTATCTAGCTAAAATTACCCTGACCTTTACAGTCAATTAAATAATTTCTCTGGGGCTGGGATTTTATCTCAAAAACCCTAACCCTAACCACAATCAGGGACAGTCAGGCGAGAAACAATGATTTTGCCAGTTCAAATGAGCTGTTTCTTAGAGGGCTGAGTCACAACAAAATCATTAACAGATTTGCCTCCCTCAAAGACACTTATAGTCGCTGATGCTCCCACACAGCAGCTCTTAAACATAGAGCTGACCCCAGTCTCTCTGGAGCTATGCTTTTGACAGTTGGAGAGACTGATGACTCAAAGTATGAGTATTTTCACTTAGCGATGACAGCATTTCGTTAGTCTGACCAGGACTTCTGTAATGTACAGATTTTGGGTTTCAGCTGGTTTCAGTTTGGTTTCATTTTGTTGCACTGATCACTTACTTTAAAATGAGAAATTACCAATTGAAAATGACAAAATGTTCACTGAGCCACCTGTGTTTGGTCACATTTATACAGCTCTGAATTGTCCTCAGTGATCAGGTGCAGGGTAGCATGATTCTGTTTCTGGAACTTGCTTTGCTAGTCCCTTTGTATAAGTGATAGTTCTGCTCCACACATGAAGAAACCAAACAAAGTGATCTAGACGCTAGTAAATTGGTGTTCTGGGTAATTACAATCTAATGGTAATAGAGTTGTATCCAAACTCTACAGCAATTTAAAGTAATATGTCTCCCTTCAGCACCAACAAAATATGTATTGATATTGCCTATACCCGCTCTCAAAGCTCATATAAAAAGAAAAAACGTTTTTAGGTGTTTTCTTGAAAATCTTCATGCTCCCAGACCCCCATTGTAGGGACTTAGTCCCCCTAGGTTCAAACATCTACTGATGCCCCTGCCTGTGAGTTTATTCATTCTAACTTAACACAGCAAATGCAGCAAAGTTGCTTTAAGGCATACATACTTGAAGACCCACCCACACACACACGCACGCACACACACGCACACACACGCACACACTCCAAGCCAGAAAAATGTAGATTTTAAGTAAAGAGTTGGGATCATCTTACCTACACAAACTGACTTTATCCATTAGGGGATAAGCTGCAAAACTCACCACAGATCAGTATCTACTTTCTACCCGACACCTAACAGATACAGCCAGGTCATAACCTGTACCTTTCTCTGGAAACCACCAGAAACTCCACAATGCTGAAATGTTGAAACTACAGTCGTCTCACCTGTGGATCCAGGTTTTGAATTTCACTTGAGGTGATTTTTCTGCATGGACACTTGAACTACTGACAGGATGGTTAATGTACTGACAGGATGGTTAGTGTACTGACAGGATGGCTAGTGTACTGACAGGATGGCTAGTGTACTGACAGGATGGTACTGACAGGATGGTGTACTGACAGGATGGCTAGTGTACTGACAGGATGGCTAGTGTACTGACAGGATGGCTAGTGTACTGACAGGATGGTGTACTGACAGGATGGCTAGTGTACTGACAGGATAGCTAGTGTACTGACAGGATGGTTAGTGTACTGACAGGATGGTGTACTGACAGGATGGCTAGTGTACTGACAGGATAGCTAGTGTACTGACAGGATGGTTAGTGTACTGACAGGATGGCTAGTGTACTGACAGGATGGTGTACTGACAGGATGGTTAGCATGGGCGTCGTTAAGCCTGGGCTTCCGGGGCTCTAGCCCCGGTTGTTTTTTTCCTAGCCCCGGAGCTTAAAACGTCCCAGTTTAATTAATATTTCACTTTGCGTGACTGTATGAAGTGCCTCCCTGCTGCAGCAGGCTCTCAGTCAGAGTGCTAGCAGCGAAGCCCCCCTCTTCCTTATCCAGTTGGTTTCTTCCATGATGACTTTGACCAATCAGATTTTGAGTTGACGACACCAAGGCCTTCTAGCAGGCGTACGGTGACGTCAGCGTATTCACAGCCTTCGATTGGATAGTCAGAGAGTGTTGCTAGGCAGAGCTAGCAAACTGCACCTGTTGAGCTGAACGAGCAAAAATATAGTTGTGTTGATTTAATATCTGTTTTGTCATCAACCCACAATGTCTGAAGGAGGAGAAGAAATGGATTTGGTTGCAGATTTACTATCAAAGCCATTTTCAAGACGGA
>OMKK01085108.1:0-12387 GCA_900302305.1 Polymixia japonica
ACTTATCAATACGTCACAAACCAATCCAATCCAACCAGTATCATGTGAGGTCTATGCATCATGGGGTCATTCCTATGTTCCCCAGTTCTACATAGGTGCTCTCCCAGGGTCCTGTGTTCCCAGGGTCCTATGTTCCCCAGTTCTACATATGTGCTCTCCCAGGGTCCTGTGTTCCCAGGGTCCTATGTTCCCCAGTTCTACATATGTGCTCTCCCAGGGTCCTGTGTTCCCAGGGTCCTATGTTCCCCAGTTCTACATATGTGCTCTCCCAGGGTCCTGTGTTCCCAGGGTCCTATGTTCCCCAGTTCTACATATGTGCTCTCCCAGGGTCCTGTGTTCCCAGGGTCTGGATATGCTGTGCGACCCAATCAGTGGCGCCTCATTTGCGAGCCGCTTGTGATTCCTTAGGACCCTGGGAACATAAATACAGTCTCTGTGTCATCCATCACCTGTATCAGCTGTGGATAGTTGTGGATTTCCACTGAGTCAACCTTTATGAGCTATATTGGCTAATGGATTCAGCAGTTCTCCTTTAATATAAGTTATTGTATCTAACCTAACAAAATTATCACACAAATACATCCATCCATTCATCCATAACTGTGCTGCTTGTCTGTTAGGGTCATGGTGGCAGCAAAACAAGTAGAGCAGCCCAGGCAAGCTTTTAAAGTGTAGATCCAATATTTATTTCTTCGAAGGATATGCTTCAACCCCCTCTAATGGATTTCTTGATAGGTTCAATCTATTTTCTGCGTGTCCAGGTTATTGTGATAATGATACAGTAAGTCATTCTGTTGGCCATGTTTGCATTAGATTCTTCAATCCCACCCTACATGAAAGCTACCACACAAACACTGCAGTCTACGCACATCAAATGCAATATTTCTGGTCAATCTTTCCATAGGAAGAGACTGAAGAGGCTTCATATGACAAGAGATATCACAAAAGAAGCTTATTTTAGTCAAATTTGGAAAAAACGATTATAGTTTCCACGTGCCTGACTGCCTTGTACAGAAGTAAGTCAGGATGTTTTTATATATAAGCCAGGTAAGATGGAATGCGTCTGTATTGAGAATAAAGGTCTATGTCTCTAACACACTCATATATGTTCCTATATGATGTTCTTAGTTTTCACATTTGATGGCACAACCTAGCATTGGTAGAAGATACAGGTTGAAGGATTTGAGCAGATGGTTGAATGGTACAGAGCTGAGAGAAATATTGCAACCGGTTGCAGTGTGGGGTGAGTGGGCCATGAAATAACATCCATCATTCAGGTGTTATCTGGTATACAGCACGCGGTTCAATTTCCACCGTGGATTTCTAAT
This sequence comes from Polymixia japonica, assembly GCA_900302305.1. Classification (NCBI taxonomy): domain Eukaryota; kingdom Metazoa; phylum Chordata; class Actinopteri; order Polymixiiformes; family Polymixiidae; genus Polymixia; species Polymixia japonica. Next base: position 1,329 of record OMKK01085108.1, read on the forward strand.
AAACAAGGTCTGTCGCATCGCAGCAGGACTGTGGGACAGGAGGGCACAACCATATTACTGCGCAAACTGTAATTGATTAGCAAGCTTACGGTCACAAAAATAAAATGCAAACTGAAATATTATGATGTCACTCCACAGTCTGACCACTGAAGTGTAGAATGACCCAGTTTCTGATTCTTCACTCTGAGGTAAAGCTAACAGTGCACTCGAACAGCTCACATTCATGCATGCCGTTCCATAACCAAAAGGTCACAGGTCACGTGTCCTATCAAAATGCTCTTGAGCCTAGGGTGACCAGATTTGAGTTTGTGAAAAAGAGGACACATCAGCGATTGGTTGAACAGATGCCTGATAGACATGTGCTTAATTGCTGTGGTAAACAAGGAAGTCCACTAGCGAACTGTAGTGGGGCGCGTCTGTGAACGACAGAGAGAAACGCGATGCAAACTCGCTATAAACACGTTTGAGCCTCTAGAGGAACAAAATCCCGGACGATTTTGAAATTCCCCCCGGACACATTTTTTGGGTCTGGTCACCCTACTTGAGCCAGACATTGAAGCCCAGGCTTCAAGAGAATTAACTTATTTTTTCAGTTATTTTTCATTTAGTTGATCTAATTTCCAACATGCAGACGTAATACATTGTCAAATACTGTTTCCACATTAGGTTTTTGAGGCGTCATCCAATTTGATTTGCCAGAAGGAGCTGGCAGGAGGAGGATGGAGAAGATAGTAGTGCCTGCCATCTGTGCTGCTGTCTCCTCCACTGTGCGCCTTATCTAGGTCTCTTGGATCTATACAGATGCGAACGTCACGAGTCTCTTTTTTTAAGCGTGGCGACCGTGCAGTTCTACGGGCTCGTCCGTGGGTACGATCACTCCTTGAGTTTCATCCGTAGGCTATCCTGCATGCCTAGAATGGACCGCACACTTTCTTTCACAACGTGAAATTGCAGGTTGTATGACTGTTCACTTAAGCCTGTAATGTAGCGTCACCGCACCAATCGATTTCATTATAGCTCCTCCGAAAGTAATAAGTTTAACTTGCTCGTGCGGCTTGTACAATTTTTCAGTGTGCCTCATGACTTTGTACGCGTCAAGGGAAATAACATTACGTTTGGCCGCTTTCAACTCGAGGGTTTTGCCGTTAACTGTCGCTGTCCCTGTCTGAATCTGTTTCAGCTGACAGCTGATTAACCTGTCTGATTGATTTGCCCGGTTTTGCAGACCTGCATTGCTTTCTGAAGTATTAGCGCTTGCAGTTGTGACATTGTTGTCCAAAAACTGGGCATTGCCCCCACAATTCTTGCAGCTTGAAATCATTGTTGATTCGTTTTCTGACTTCATCACGTATTTAATTTTACCCTTGAATTTGGTGCATGAGTTTGAGTTTGATTTTATTTGACGGTTAGACATTGAAATACAAGTGCAAACAGAGCAAAGTGCAAAAACAGAGCAAAGTGCAAACATGACATCTCAAAGAGTAACATCAAGGATAGGCACAATAAAGTCAAGACTTTGCAGACGCCTGACCGTCCTGGAGGAGGATCCCTCCTTTGTGTCCCTTCCCAAGGTTTCTTTCATCAAAATCACTGTGATGTGATAAATCCTAATATTTAATTAAATCTATAACATATTTCTCAGTTGCCTCAAACATGAGTGAGGGACGTAAATATACGAGTAGCTGTCTATACGTTGCATAACACCCTTATCTGTTCATGAGTTTTGTACTTTGTGAAGGGGAAATGAATATGCACACCTATGTCTGCACAGCCTATAACGCCTGACAGCGGTAGGTGTTTATTTAATATCCGTAGAGGGTAAAAGTTATTAAGAGTGAAGGGGACTGTTCGCTCTTCAACTTACAAAAGCCGTACAAAAGCCGTATCTTTCAACATTTCCAGCTGTCTCTGTGATTAATTAAAACAGGCAGGCCATCACTCTCTCTCTCGTACTGCTTGCTCTCTTCATCTGTTGCCTTGCAGTCTGTGTGTTTGAAACGATGGAACCTTTACCACCGTTCCTCCCTGGGGAGCCCAGCTGGCTTTGGACTAACATGGAACTTGCAGACTCTTTGTTGAAGATGAAGCTCGCGGGCTCAAAATAGCCGCCAGAAATGTATGAAACAAAACAAATCAAGTTAAACTCGCTGCACTCGAGTTATTGCAACGTGTGAGGAGGCAGTTGTGGTGCTGGATGTATATTATGTACAATATTGTATAGGTATACTAATACAGTGAGCAGACCTCTGTATCATTCTTTTAAGACTCAACTGAAACTATTAGTTTTCGTTTCATTTGAAATAATAATTGAATTTTAAATAATGTATGTACTGTATACTTAAAATATGTATTTTTTATTATTCATTTGTTTATATATTGATTCTGCCTTAACAAGCTAAGGATTTTCATGGAGTCAGCAGGGCTGGTATTCCCTTTATTATAATTGAATTTTGTAAGAAGTGCTATACAAAATCTTTTTCTTCTTCTGATCAGTATAATTGTTAACAATAAAATACATACACAAGTCTGTAGCATTTTTAGCATCTTTTTAAATTTGTTATCCCTTTTAAATTTAAAGGTTAATTGTATGACCTGAAACTTCAGTAAGGAGTTGTTTTAATCAATACAGATCTGAAATCACTGGACCAACTGAAATAAATAACTGGGCTAAATAAATTTTCGTCTGGATTCACTATAGCTTTTGTCCAGGTTCCAAATCCTCAGAGCCTGAAGGAAGGAACATTTGTATTCTCTGACTACATCCTCCAGGATGATCCGGTTATCTCTCTTCCTCCACAACTCCAGCCATCTTTCCTTCAATTAAAGCAGAAACACACACACACACGCACACATATATATATAAATATATACAGTACCAAGTTTATATATATATATATATATACACACACATTATATATTTCATCATAAATGCTTTTCTTCATGACAGCAGAGAACAAAAAACGTATAATAGTGATTTAGAACTGTATTGAGTCTACCAGAACAGAAGAGACACAGACTATTACCTTTAAATGAGGACGGTAATGAAGCATGTGTCAGTTGGTAGTTTCAGCAATGTCCAAACGGAGGGCTGGACCAGTGCACTAATAAATGACGGACAGGAACAGTATATAATGTAATGCTGTCAATCAAAAGTCAAAGGCACACTACACTCAGGCAGCTATTATTATTATTATTTATTATTATTCTCAGAGGCTGGCAAACACATGGGAACCAAGTGAGACAGTTCAGTAAAACATGTCTGAAGGTTCATCAAAGTGACAAAGCGATAACTAAGAGAGAAACATGACAAGTAAAATGTAGGCTATTTATTTAGAATGTCCCTTTAAAGTCCTACGCCAGTCATTTTTTTCTTCCTGTTTTTTTTGGGGGGGGGGAAAAATACTCGCTGAATGGAAGCAAAGAGCGGTGACGAGAGTTATTTAAACCAGATAGTTTTATTCGACATGAGCAGTAACTTGACAGCTGTCAGAGCATGAATCATCGCATGTCATGTCACATGGGAAATCATTTTTGTTAATAATGAATACATGTTTTTCAAAATGAATAAATCAAGCAGAATAAAATATAAAATTAAAAAACAACTTTGCCCTGACTGCCTAGAATCATTATATCGGCCCTTTTATAGTTTTTTTTAATCTTTTTTAAACGTAGAAAGTGTCTTTGCGTTCTCCATGATCGATTGCTGCCGCCTACTCATGCTTGATGAGGAACGCCGCTGTGTCCGAGTTGTCCAACCTCGCCGCACGCTGGAAGAAAGTCTGAGGTCTGAAAGAGTGTCACAGCCTGTTACCTCAGACAGGGAGATGACAGAGAATCGGATGGATGGGGAAGACATTGATCTGGCGATGAAGAGATTACCTGCACGAGCTGTGCATTGTGTTGCTACGTTCTAGCCTGACATCGCCAGACCACCTCGCAAATGCAAATTAGTCTGGAAGCTCTCCGTTCATTTTCGATTTCCAAGGGCCGTTATCAACAGGCGCAGACCAAAATGCCCCTGGACACAATTGGATAGACCTACAACCAATCTTTTTGGCGATCAGCAGGGCCAGTCGGTAAATTAAACTTTTACCAAATCCTGTTGGAAGTAAAGCAAACACATCTTTCTGTGCAGTTGATTGTTCTTCTTTTAGAGAGAATAAACCGTCCAGTTCGTTTAATACTGTCGCGATAGGGGATGTTGAATGTCGGGATTGCGTGATGTCAACTACCGGAGCTCCCTTAGCTGTCTTTTATCTACCTAACGAATCTAAACCGTTTTAGTTGAGTATTCTCAGACTGGTTGCCAGCATCAACATGACAATGCTGGTACAGTTTACAGAGCCCTTTTATCAAACTTGGTACCCTGAATCAAGACATTATGTTCTTTCCGCTGTGTTATTCACACAAGCATTAGTCTTTGTGCATCCAACTTTATATGGAGTGAATCTGTCTTTCGATCTTTAAGTGTGTGTGAGCAGGGGCTTGTTCAGGGTCCTTATAGAGTCTCCGGTGAACTCTTCTTCCCTGATCGTATGTTTCTGCCCTGGTGGTCGGGTGGTTATCTCATTGATGGGTGAGAGCACTTAGTGGTCTTCAGTCAGAGAGTCTGATCTCTTCCTGAGAAAAGGGGAAATGGGACCAGAGGAATGCAAGGATCTCTTCACAGGTCATATGCTACAACTGACAATATATGTTTATTTTACACTCAACTAATCTGTTTGTGAAGGAGAATTAAGTTTGATTCATCTGTTGAGCCTCAAGCTACAGCAAGATCAAGCGAAACCTCTGTTGCATCGTTAATTACCGTGTGTGGTTGATTGATTGAGAGGTAATCAGAGACGGTTTCGTCAACACTCAAATGTACAATCAGGATTTTCCAATCAATAACATTTGTATTTATTTTTGTTGAACTTACACTGCTCTCTCCCTGATTTCAAGATCTGCCCTGTAACTGGGAAAGAGGTATTGACGTATAGAATCCACTTTGCTTGTTAGTAACATTATACAACTTGCTAATAGCATAAGGCTTCTGACAAAAACTCACTAATTGATCAGAACGAGGTTGATTTGGTGGTGGCTGGATGTGTCTGGTTCCACTAAAGGTTCATCTTGGGGCTCATACATATACAGTAGGTCTGTATTTGGGCGATAGAGCCTGCAGGAGTGAAGCCACCATCAGGCATGAAACTACCTTTTAGCAAACATACTAAGCAATTAATCATTCAAATTTTGGTGGATGATTAATATGATCTTTTCCTTTGATGTCATGTATATGGATGTATATGTATATAATACTTGATGTCTCTTTACAATCACATCAGTGCAAACAAGAGCAGCAACAAGTCACTTTCATACCACATCAGTCAATTTTCAACACTGGGCACTTGTGTTGAAATGACAGGAAGAAATAAGACACCATTAAACATGATTATTTTGGGCTGCCAGTCTATATTCCCCTGAGTGACAGAAAAATGATTTGTTGACGCAGAAATTCTGCGAAAATGCCCTCTCCCAAGAGATGAAGAAGGCATCTAAAAAGGCGTATTTACATTACACCTCTACAGTGGTGCATGCTAAGTGAGAAGTTAGGAGTCCGGATGAATTTAGTCAAGTCAAGTTTATTTATATTGAGATTTTAAAACAACAAAGTTGCAACAAAGTGCTTTAACAGAAACGCGCATCAGAAAAACAGAAGCATGAACGGAATAAGGGAAAGTTGAAACAAAACATACAAAGGATAAATTCGACCAAACCAACATCAACAGGCAGAACAAAACCAACATTAAGGACAGTTAAAAGCCTTGGAAAACAGGTACGTCCTCAATAAGTATTTAAAAATGTGTCGAGACTCTGCAGGGGATTCCACAGTTTGCTACGACAGCAAAGGCACGGTCACTTTCTTTGAACTAATCTGGATCACGGCACCACCGGATTCCCTCGATCGGAGGATCTGAGGGATCAGGAGCAGCAAGCTCAGAGATGAGTGGAATTTTAAAATCGGTTCTGAACCTCACAGGGAGCCAGTGTAGAGAAACCACAACCGGGGTAACGTGGTCTTTCTGTTTGGAAGCTGTCCGGAACCTAGCTGCTGCATTTTGGACCAGTTGTATGCGAGGGAGAGAGGCCTCTGTCATGGAAGTAAATAATTGAACGTGAAAATAAATGTGAAAAAGTTCAAAAAATGAATTATTTAATAAGCTTGTCATATATGCATGTATGGCCTCTCCCTCAACAGAGCCAAGGACAAAGAATCCCAGAAAAAGAAAACATTCTGGTTTCATAGTCACAATAACAACTTCAAAATATTACCCCCTCCAGCAAGGTCAGAGCGCCTGGAGCTGGCAGGGACCCGGCAGGGACCCGGCAGGGTGGATGCACGCCAACACGTGGGATTGAACCCGAGTCCTCCGGATGAAGGATGCAGTCTTCCTGACCACAAGGACCTCCTGCTGCTCTTCGTGTCCAAATACTACCCTTTGTCTAAATTCGAAAGTGGGGTTTTGGATTGATTTAAAATTTCGCGACGTGCTCTAACAATGTATTAAATTAATGTCCTTTGTTTTCTGTAAACGGTTGTTAAAAGTGCTTCATAAATAAAGATACAGTACATTGACGTGACTGCTTAGTCAAGCTGGTAAGCACAGGGCTTGTGAGTTTGATGAAGATGAACCCTTGCCAGCACAACTGACATACTTTTTATAATGATCAAATTCAGTACACAGGGGTGTTCTGAGGGAAAGAGCTCTGAACATGCTTTAAATGGATTTCTACATAAAACACTCCAGCTAATTATTCCACTCTAAAGGTTCGACTGTCTCTCAGGTTTCTCCGGGTTTTTTTTCCAGAATCAGGTCAACCTAACTTTAATAAACATAACTTTCATAATATTTAATGAATAAATATATATTTAAGTAGTACACATATTTAAGTAAGAGAATACTACAGTGATAGAGGTGTAAGGTGACTAATAAAATCTATGCATCTGGAAAAGACGTGTTTTAATCCAACCATGTTGTTGTATTGCAACCCAGTTTTCTGGTGAAACTGGCCAAACTGGTGAAACTGGTGGTCAAACTGCAATCAAAACCTCACACATTATACAAAGTCACTGTTCTGGTCAGTAAAATAACCTTTAAAAAGAAATTAAAGACTTATTTGATGGCGGGACTGTTTCAGTAAATAAAATGTGATCATTATTTTCTTATTTTTCTTTTCTTTTTTCTTGTCTTTTTATTTATTTGTATTCTTTTTGATATATTTTTATTTTGTAATGTGTGACCATTTTGTTTGTCTGACGGTTCTTTTTAATATTTTGTCTTGCAAGTATTTTGCGCAGTAAGTTGTGTGTGTCTGGACTCCAGGAAGACTAACTAATAACTAATCTGTACCTGCAGACAGAGGTTACAATAGTACAAAGTTATTGGTACAAGGGTTCCCGTTATTACGTTTAAATCACATTTAAGGATTATCACTTTAAACTTAGTGACGTTGCCTGGATGTTAAAGGGGCTGTTTTGTTGCCATATATGGTGTTTTAGGGGAGTTTTCACAATGAACATTCAGATGAGAGCTGTATGAAGGATGGAGCTTATCTGTTTTATTCATTTTATTCCATGAAGTTGGATCTGCATAATTGGCAAAGTATCTATTTGAGACATTGGTTTCCAAGATTCTATGCATGCCTAATATGTATTCATTCATGTGGAATATTTCCACTTTGCTGGGACGTACTATAGCCCGACAGGCTCAAGATGACTATCATGTTCATTTGCATTCACTTAATTTACATTTCGAGTCCAAACGCAAACCAGTGAAAAATCTCGGAGAAGCTCAAACAAGTAAATGATAAAAAGCCTTGTACAGCACAGGATTAGTTTTAGCCTTGTTTGTTTGGTTTGGTCCTCATGTTGCTCTAAAATAAGGCCTGCATGTGCCTAAGTTGATTTTAAACACAAATCACACTTTTGAGTGATTTTTTTTTACATATACCTGTATCTGTTTCGTATATATAAGGAGTATATTTTGATCAGCTGATCCTTGCCGCATGGTACCTGGTAAGATTTTCTCCAAGTCATGTTCGGACTCCGGATGCAAGTACATGCTGATGAATGACATCAGCATCTTGAGGGACTTCAGGCGAGGTGGTCTAGAGAACATCCATTAGCTGCAAAAGTCTAAAACAGTCACTGTTCCCCAGTCCTCTGAACCTCTACATACTCCAGGGGTCCCTGTACTTCGACCCCTCTGGTGAACTGTGTACATGTACAGTATGTGTGTCTCACATTAATGGACACTATGTACAGTTCAGAGTACAGGACGCAGAGTGCAGGATGTTAACATACTGAGATAAAACAAGTGATGCATGGCTACAAATGATCGCGTCGCATCACGAACTGTCACTGCAGATTTGATTCAGTAGTTCCATGTTTTCACGATGAAAATCTCATTCAGTGCCAGCCGTAAATGCAGGTATGTAAGTATGGCGATTCGAGTGTTCAACATGTACTGACCGGCGGCTTCGAAGAGTTGTTACCTCTGCTCCTTGACTCCTCTCCTCTGTCCGCGTCCGTCAGCGAAGTGAGGAGACGCGGTGAGATGCGGCGGGGTTGTCTGTCAAGTGCTGAGGTGTTGTCTGTGTAGTGTTGTGTGAGGGTTTCATCAGTCCTGAGAGCAGAGGGTGCGGGTGGTTCAGCGATGGTAGAATTTACTGATGATCAAACCGGGGCATGATTCATCGCGACGTCGGTGAAGTGTCCACTTGATTAGCCCGTTGACATCAGGGTTACACCAGGGTCGCTTTTATTTTTTTTAACAATCGCATCGCACGTAACAATGACACGCTTGGCTTGAGCGAAGCTTCTCGGAGTATGGTGTTATTATATCATTACAATAAATGCGCTGGGAACATTTTCCCTGGTGAGACCCAGCTGTAGAGACTGGACTCTGCAGATGAGGAGAGAGGGAGAGGCGAGGTCGGTGGGAGAGGAGACACGCTGCGTGTGAATAGGTTATAATGTGGCGTTACACACAGTGAGATAGGCCTCCGCAGCTGTCAGAGAGACAAAGAGACAAAAACAACCTAAAAAAACATAAATCCATAGTTCATATCACCGCCATGTGACACACTGCGGCTTACAACGATACTGAGGCCACACGCAGATCAGTTCAAAGCTTATTCTGTGCGTCGCAGTCCGTGTATGTTTTCACGTTTAGATTCTAAGTTTCGATTTCAACTTTTCAGATACAAAACGCAAACGATGGTGTATCCGCTGTAAACGCCCCCCCCTGAGGACGTAATAGAAAACCGCTTGCCGATTACTCGGCCGACAAATGGTGTAACTTCGTCACTCAGTCAGTGAGTCAGTCAGTGAATGACTCAGTGAGTGACTCAGTGACGGACAGAGATTCGCGTTTATAAGGCTGGCCCCGCTGTTGCGATCCAGCCAAAAACGATGTGATGTTGGGCGGGGTTATATGATGAAGGCCTGTCATTAGCTAAATGTACTTCCAAAATAAGAGTCATCGGGTTAGGCTACCATCGATTCATTGATTAATGTGTCTTGAACGAACAGTTTATACGTTGCCTGATAAGAATATAGGCCAACATGGGCGTGTTTTTGTAGTATGTCTAATAGTGTCAGTATGGTAGGCTTACTAGACACAAAATTCTAATTTATTTCGATTGTACGATTGTAGGCTAGGTTTTATATCATGAGTAAAAAAAGGGAAACCGCACACTCTGGCGGTCGATGAAGAAGAGATTTATTTGACCAACGTTTTAACCGTAGCTTAACGTTCGTAGGGACGAAGGCTGCGGTCGAAATGTTGTTTAAATAAATCTTTTTTGCGTGGAGTGTGCGGCTTCCCTTTTTGTTTTACCTTTGGTGCGCGTTTTCTCCTTCTTACCATGAGTTTTATATCATATCTTATATGTATGTGTCGTACAGTTGTAGGCTAATTCTATTTTTTGACATTCAAAACGTGTCATTCTTTTCAATTTTGTGAAATAGCACTCTCAAAAAAGAGACATCTCAAGGGGTCCTGCATAAATAAAGATTAAATAGATCAATAAATCATTGATAGGAAAGGCATGGTGCATGACATTTCAAAACAGTACATTATCATATATTAAAGGACGACGTGGAGGCGTGAACCGGCCGAGACGAAGTCGTTTCCACTGACTCAACCGGGACTGGAAAGCGTCCCCGTTGCTAGGTCGTTACTAAGATCTCTCCTATTGGCTGGAGTTGTAAGCTACCGTTTGCATTACGTTAGAGTCTATGGGTGTGATTGATTGTGTTCCAGGTATTAGTCAACCCCACAGGCGTTTCCAGGTAAACGGATATAGCGCTGCCAAAAAGTTTTTGTATTCGGCTGGGAGGGGACTATTTGTCTTCGCGGAGTCATGCTTATAGAAAACTAGATTTTTGTTGCAACTTCCAAAACGCATGAAAATATAATTTTTTTGTTGGTAAGTGACCATGGTATAAGCGGGTTAAATGCACTTCGAGGTGTCCATTATCATATTAATGGACTTCGTGGAGGCAACCGGTTCACGCCTCCACGTCGTCCATTAATATGATAACGGACACCTCGTCGTGCATTAACCCTTACATATTTTCTTTGCATTTCCTTTCCTCAAAATGTTGTGGCACCTTATTGTTCATTTACGTTTTCAGATCCTGTGTATTGGTTAATACCTCTGTGTTACGTGATCTTACAATTTCATATAATTTAATACAAGGCAATTACATTTAAGTGACCTTGGATTACCTGTCGGACGCTCGACATCGGCCTACATCGCAATTGTTTTCAAAGCTAAGTCGTGACAACACGAACAGCAGACTGCAAATCGAGGAGAACGTAACCTCTGTGAAAATGTGTGATTATGTTAAGATTTGATTTGTGTGAAGATTGGTATTGTGGTGGAAATTTAATAATGCACGCACAAAATAATTGTGAGAATGAGATAGTTGCTTCAATGTGTAGCAATCATTTATTAGTCAAAGTCATATACTAATATGGTTCTTCTCCTCTAAGGAGAAGGCTACCATAGT
>OMKK01085110.1:0-16427 GCA_900302305.1 Polymixia japonica
TTATAGTGATTCAATGACAACTTCAGGAAATGACACAAGCCTCATAATATGTGTTAAACATGAACTTTACTGGTTCATTTTCCACAAAAAGAAAACTGTTTTGACTAAGCAGAGCTGTATAAAGAACACATGTTCCACCTAGTTCTTTGTTTTTATAGCTGTTCTTGTCCTTTGTTGTCCTGCAAAGCACTTTCTGATTAACTTGTGTTGTTAAAAGTGCTTCATCAGTAAATTTGACTTTAAATGACTGGAGTTAGATATAAGCTTTATTTTCAAACAACTAAAGTGCACTGAGAGAGTTCCAGAGGAACAGTCCAGCTTCATTTTTAACAGAGCCCAACATCCACTCTAACCTGGTTCCAATGGGAGGGGGGCAAAATGAAGATTCTGAATAAGTCTGAAAATATATTTGTGACCAGATCCATTTTTTTGCCTTCAAATTCAGCTTTGAAACATACAAAGTCTATCTAATATATACTCTAGCATAGGGCTATTGACGTCTGTACATTTTCCACTATCTAGCTCAAAATGTGCTCATGGCAGGATTTTTGATTATCACTTTGTCTACAGATTTGAATAATATCAAATAATATTTTGATCATTATTTAACTTCTCATTTAACTATTTGTATGAATAGTTAAAAGCATTACTTAAACTATTACAGGGTATATAAAGGGTTAGGGTTATTCCACTCACTGCATTGGCAGGGAAAGCTCTAAGCATGACTGCGGTGAAGCCTTTATAGAGGGAGGCCACTCCCTCCTCCCGAATCAGCTCACGCAAAACGTCCCGGAAGCCATTTGGATACTTTCCCTCAGGAGCTGTGGGGAAAAATTATTCTACCGTCATACACATTTACAACATGAACGAACCTTGTAAAAGACTTTACATTGACTTTACATTTTAACATAACAATTCAACATAGCAACACTAAGATATTCCTGCTAAGAATTATGTAACCCTTGGCTGCTTGCATAACAGCACCATGATTGGCTATTTCAGTATCCCTACATCTAGATATGTGAGGTTCTGTGCATATGATGTTTCTCAGCCTCACCAAATGACAGAATCTAAAGGCACACCTGTTTGGAAACGAGACTTGAGAACATCAGGTGGAATTGCCACGGCCCAGTTAAAGATTCCGGCCATCCCTCCGGCAAAGAGGATACTGGGAATACTAAGCTCACTATGGCTGTGGAAAAAAAACAAAAACAATCAATAACAGACAGGTTCAAAAGTGTACTGCTATGAATCATTTCACACTGTGATACAATTGCAAATGCTACTGGTAAACAAGCTAACATTCACCTCTTTCCTGCTGGCGTGAGAAGGTTCTTCAACCATTCATATGTCATGAAGTACATCCCACTTGCTGGCAAATCTACGTCACAAAAAGTCAAACTTAATAAAAAGCCATGACTTTCACTCAGATACAGGGTATATGACAATGAGAAAACCGGTACCTCTCATGAGAGTTAAAGCAGTGCCTTTGTAGATTCCTCTGATTCCATTCTCTCTGTACAGTTGTTTGACACAATCCATGGGCCCTGCATATTTTATCTCCCCAGATGCTGCCTGGATCTGTACACATAGACACATCTGTCATGTTACACTGTTTACATCACCATGTTTGTTTCCAACAGCAGGGTTCCAACAGTTTACTGTTACTGTTAATGCCTCATAAAGGTGCTGTGGGCCTAATTAAGCACTGTGTGGTATGATAATCCTAATGACATACCAGCACTCACCCACCCTGTCTTTACTCTAACATGCAAGCCACATTTCTATGTAGTTTCTTACCCAAGTTTCATAGCGCAAAGAATAGTTATGTCAGAGCCTGTGTATTAGTAAACAAACATAACTGCCTCTGACCTGTAGGAGGCATTTGATGCGCTCTCCTGGAGCCATGATGGCTGTGGTGAACACACCAGACAACATCCCTGCAGCAAAGAGCTGTGGATATCTGGAGGAGGGAAATTAAAGATGCTAGTGCATTTTATACAACAACCTGGATAATGTTTAGAGTAAGTGAACAGGAAGACAACGTGCAGTTTAACAATCACCTACGTCAGGATATCATCCGGGGTTTTCTGTTGTAATTTCTTGCCAAGGCCAAATCCAAAGAAACAGACAGCAAACATGGGTGTGACTCCAATGATGGGGGCTGCCATGCCCTTATACAGGCCTTTCAAACCCTGTAAATGAAAGAGATAACTGAGGAATGTGGGTGTAGGGGAGAAAGAATACACCTATTGAGTGACCTTTTTAACTGAATATAAAACTACGGTCCATACTGGGTAATAGATTTAGGTACCATGTATACCCACCTCTTTAGCAAGGGTCTTTCTGCAACAATCAATAGTGCCTGCATACAGAGGGGTCTCTCCAGGTTTAGGTTTTGGCTGAGTCTGCAATCGCACCTGGGAGAAGAAATGCACGATCTGGTGTTATTTACATTAAATCATAATAGCAGTATAATTAGTAAAAGTGCATTACACCTTCTAACGTAAATAAATGTAAAAATGGCATAATAGTAATAGGGAGTTATTATATTAGTATGACTACACCTGTGCTTCAGGTGAAAACAAAGGCTGCTGTAATGCCAACTGGCTTACTAACAACCCTCCTGTTATTTGACGCAGGAAGTCATATAACCAAAAAAAAAAAAAAGATGACCTGAATATGGGTCAAAGGGCTACAGTAACCTGTGCTAGTACTCTTGAGCTATAAAACACTGGGTTTTATATGTATTGTCGCTAAATGTAGGCCGATTAAATTATATCTACTGTAAATAGCTTAACTTTGACTTATACCACACGGAAATAATTACAATGTTACAGCTATCCACACCACAGTAACGCTCGCTTCCATGTCACTACGGTTGAAGTTGAGAGTAACTAGCTAGTTATCTAGTTATCTAGTTCGGCAAAACATAATGAATGTATTCATGGATCATAGCAAAGTGGATTACTTTTATGGTATCGAGTGGATGTCCGGCGAAGACGAGGCAGACACCCCCAAAACCTCCTGCGAAGAAGTTCTTCGCTGGACTTATTGGCTGCTGCTTAGACATAGCTTATGATCTGCAAAAGACAACAGTAGCAATATAATGAAATGTATTACTGAAAGATAGCTACACCGTATCATTGAATCGGGAAGCACGATGAAGAACAAACCTGATCAGTTGCTGAAATGGTGAAATGTATTTTCCTTATCTGTCACTTCTGTCACGCCAATGCAGGTAGACCTTTCACCCAAATATTTACCCGGACCTATCTGACTGTGACACAACTGGCTGCGCATGTACGTCTCTTTTTCTGTCCGGGTTGAATTGTATCCAAGTGAATGCCCTTTGGATTCGATTTCAAAATTTGGTGACCTCTTATCACGTTAACTACCACACATTTACAAACCTCTTCATTAAGATTTTTATTACATTGCAAACATTAAGAAAATACAATTTAATATGACACCCTCTCCAACAACCATTTCAATTGGGAAAATATAATTTTATTAGTTTTATTATGACACAGTGGTAGCTCAAAGGAAGAAGTGAGTTTATGGACAGTGACAACTATGAGAATAAAACACTCAACTTTCTCTCACACACAATGTAAACAACCAATGTAGGTACAGGCTCACTCTCATGAATGTCAATACTTAAACACACACTAAAACAGACTACAATGATATTGCTTCATTAAAGTGTGTGTGCGTATGTGTGTGTGTGTGTGGGTGTGTCTTGTCAAAACTGTTTCCAAAAGCAGAAGCCATGTCAGTCGCAAAAATAAGGGTTGGGAGTGGAAGATGGAAAGTGACTGAGTACAAGAAAGGCAAAAAATAAAAATAAAAAACGAACAAGGATATGTACAATAGTAAGTTTTACTGTTAAAGTATTAGACCACGAGGAGAAATCCCTAACTGAAATCCCTGTTTCCTCTTATGTGAGTCTCAAAAGGACTTTTACCCAATGACTGGTTTTAAAGAGAAATTAAGAAGTTGAGGGTTAAGATCCCAATGGTTAATGGTATTTCAGTAAATACCATTTTGCCAATTATTCCCACCATAATTCATAATGCACCCAGTTTTATTATCTACCTATTATCTCTGTTTTCTATTATCTCTGATAATAAAATTGGAATACATTTCCCTTTAAGAGAGCCAGAGTTAATGTCAGCCAAGATTTAGTATGGTACAGCAATCTTATTAGTTGCTACAAAGCCTTATTGCAGCAGTTAGTATCAATATTAATGCAGCATATAGATAAACATACTTCTAGCTGACAATAATAGTCTGGAAAGACATCTGTAAACAGTAAATGACTTTCAATGTTTTAGTGGTGAGGACAAAAAGTACTATAATCTATTAGATACAGGGCCACATGTATGAACGAGACAGCTTATGTAGCAGCATTGCCCTTTCCATAAACAGCAAGGTTACTCAACACAAATCTATGTTACTTGAGTTAATCTGAATGTGCTGTTCACACTATAGTAGGTAACTTGTCGAACTTGTTCTATTTGACTGTCCATGCCAATTTGTAAGGAATAAGAGAGCGAGAGGAATGAAGACTATGAAAATCAGTTTAAGAATACAGTACTCTATGAAGAGAACAATGCCCTCTGTAACACACATTAGTTTGTTCCCTCTAAAAGGGAGCACATCAAGGGCTTGCCTGACAGACTTGATTAATCTCTTGCTGAACCTCAAAGTTCTTTTGTTTTGTTTATATTCTTTCCCTTCTCTTTTTGATCAAACAAAGCTTATTAGGGGGAAAGGTTGTGAAAAATGTTTTTTTGAGTGACCATCACAAGCACTGTGTATGTTTAGGCTCAGGGCTAAGTATAAACCAAGCCCAGGAAAATGATTTATGATCAGAACTCCTGCCTCTCAGTACAAATTGGCACAGGTCCTATGGTCCTATCTAATATCAGTTCTTGAGTCAAGCTTGACTGTACCACCCGGCAATATAAGGGAGGAGACTATGGTGTGGGACCTTGACACTGATATGACTAGTCCTTGTTCTCACTGATCTGTGGGAATTCTTTGTAGATCTCTTGTACTATTAGCTTATCCATCTGTTTAGCTGTGGTGGAGCTATCCTCCTCTCCTGTATCATCCTCTTCTTTCAGAATCCTCTGCAGTGCTGACTGCAGGTCAGAGAGACGATGCTGGTGCTCCAGGTAGTCTGTCGAGCGCATGATGGAGTGCATGAGGGAGAGATATTCCATCCTCGACTTCACGTGACGGTTGGAGGAAAAGAGAAATAAAATGAGACATTTGCAGAAAGGAAATTAAATTAAAAAATTCAAGTGAGACTCAGTTATGGTTAGAGCAGCTGATATAAAGAACAGGGGAGCTGTGTGTCCAGGTCTCACCTTGTCTCCAGGTGAGAGGTCAGATATTTGTCGGACAGCGATGTCAATCATCACCATCATGTCGGTGCGGTAGAAGATGTCTGCAGACTCTTGGCTAGCAAAAACATCCTGCAGAAACTTAAGTACCGAATGTGGGGCAGGCGGGGTGTGTTTGAAGACACACACAGGGTCATCTGGAGAGGGGGTAGACAAAGAGTGAATTACTTAAAAACAACAATGTGAAGGGGCTGACGTTACTGCAAAAAATTCAGATTAAAATGTGAAATATGTCAAAACAGAAGAGTCTTACCGCCTCGGTTCAGAAGCAGCAGTACTTTTTCTGAAAGGATCTTCACATTTTTTTTAATCAGTTCCTGCATAATCACGTTGGTGCTTGGCACTGGGGAAAACCAAAAAAACACAAACACATACATACTGTAATACACACACATGCAACTGATGTTAGCATGTTAACAACAGTCTAACAATGAAACCCCTTTGAGCCTCTCGTGTAGATAAATTGAACTGTGTAAGAAAATTTAACAGCAGCAAATAACCCTTCAGCTTTTCCATTCCTATTGAAGTCGTTCTCACCGGTATGATGCAGATTGAAGGCCAGGAGAAGGTTGAGGAACAGGTCAGGAAGCTGCTCTGTGGGGTCAGACTGAAGGCCTTCCTCCACCACACTCAGAAGGAACTCAACAAACTCCGCATTCAAGTGTTCTGAGAGCAGAGATGGACAAGGTTTTTGTGCTGTACACTGTAGCCTATTCTTGTTTAACACAAGCATTTCAACCATTTGTGTGCGTGAATGCGCCCTTTTGTGATTGTGTGTGGAAATGCTGCTTTACAAGGCTACAGGGTTTGTGGTATGACAGCAGTTTTATGTTTAATCTGAGACGTTGTTCATACCATAGTGATGATATGGAACCTGTTCGCCCATTGAGAATATCATGGTAAGTACCAAGGCTGTGTAACACATCTTCTGGTGCTCTGAGGAGTGGAAAAAAACGGGAAAAAGAAATCTAGTAAATGAGAGTTTTTATACAGGACAGTAGCTTGAGAATCACTTGGCTTGGGAATGTTTGAGGGAAAACGGGAATGTCGTCTTATGTGCAATAAGAGAGGAAAGAAAGAAGAGAGAGAAAGAGAGAAGAAAGAGGGAGAATGGAGACGACCAGCTCTTGGCCTAGTGGTAGAGTGTCCGCCTTGGGACTGGGAGATCGTGGGTTCGCGCCCCGGTTGGGTCATACCAAAGACCATAAAAATAGGACCCATTGCCTCCCTGCTTGGCACTCAGCATCTCATGGGTTGGACTTGGGGGGTTAGATCACCAATGATCCCTGAGCGCGGTGCACGCTGCCGCTCACCGCTCCCTCAGGGGATGGGTCAAATGCGGAGGACAAATTTCACACTTAGGTGTGTGACAATCAGTGGGACTTTAACTTTAACTTGTTCTCACCCTGTCTGTCAGTTTGTAGATCCCTAGCGAGCTCCATGGGCAGGATGGAGTTGAGAAGGGTTGAGATGAGGGCAGCATCCAGGCTGCACATTGCCCCAAACACTTTAAGTAGCAGCAGGCGCAAAGAGACACGATGCTCCTGCATAGTCACACAGAAACAGTGAGCTGTTATCAACTGGTACAGTATGCATTACCAGTGGATAGAGCATGGCAATAACACTGCCAGAGGTGGGGGTTCGATTGCCAATGGAGCCGTTCACCAAATGGCATATGTCACCAACAAAATAAACAAATACAATATAATTCACCACTAAAACACTTGCGCAGTTCAACCACAAGGACATTACAGTGGCACAACAATATAATTTAAAAGGGCATACTAAAAATCCAATGCTATTTTTTCAGAATTATTACACTGATATATTCTGACACAGACGGAAAATGGCTTACCATCTGGTAGTATGATACTAGTGACAGTACTGGCTCAGAGTGGTTGGCCTTGCACATCCTCTTACACACCTCTGGATCTGCATCAGTCTAGGGGACAAACATGGCTCTTTGTTTGTTGTCTAACAACAATGAAACCAAAACTTTATCATTGTGAATCTGTTTCACACTCTTTTAGCCTTCTTCAGTCAGAAAACAAACACCTGATATAACCATGATACTTGGTGATTAAAGTCACAGTAATATTGCTGTGATGTCCTACCAATATTTTAAGCAGCTCCTCAAGGTAACATGCGATTAGGGCATGGTCTTCATGAAGGGCCCAACTACGCTGCTGGGAATCGTCGCGGTGACGGGCAAGGTCGCTGAAGATCACTTCCAGACGCTGCTCATCATGACACACCTGCCCCTGTGGCAGTGCCGAACTCGAATCCTGTAAACAACATGTGACAGGACTTTTGCTACAACCTGAAATACTAGTACAGAAGAACAACTGTACTCGTATTCCTTCCATTTTTACCTCACTAAGGTTTTTTCCGGGAGTTTTTTCTTGTCCGATAGAGGGTTAAAGTCAGGAGGTGTTGTTTAATTCTTTGTGATTGTGGGCTTGTAAAGCCCTTTGAGACTGTAATGTGATTAAGGGCTATATAAATATACTTGACTTGACTTGACTTTCTAAACTTTTGATTACAACAGTCACTACTTAACCTAAACAAAAATAATGAAGGGAAAATGCAACAATGTGTAAATATTGTGCAACCCTGTTGAATACCCTTATTATATGTGGAACCAAAAGATTTTATAATGTAAATTAAAAATGTGTTTATACGGCTTTTCCCAGTATTTGTATCAAACCTAGTCCAGACACACCAATTTTTGGGATATTCAGGTTAATGGGCTTTAACTACACTCAATTTGTATAAGTTGAACATTAATCTGACCTTGCTCTCCACCAAAGACAGTAGGACCTTCTCCAAGGCAGAGGAAGCTTGAGGCAAGGTAGTCTGCAGATGGCCCACGACCACACCTACAGCGACCCGCGACAACTCGTAACTCAGGCCTGTATTCTTCCGTACCAACTCAATCAGTTCAGCCCCAGTTGTCATGGGAACAGGCTGGAGGGTAGTGGGGCTGCCAGGAGGGCTTTCAGCAACAGAAGGAGGGGCAACAGGCCAGTCATTGTCAGGTTGGTCCTCCACAGTGGCCAGTGAGGGGGGAGCAGGCTGGGGAGGCTGTGGTGCCGGACTCTTCTTTGACGGAGCTGGCTGGGGAGGGGAGTCAGAGGACATCACGTCTGGGGCGGGTGGAGGGGGCTTAACGCGGCTTGGCACAGGAGGAGGAGGGGTGCTGGCAACGCTTGGCAGGCTAACTTCAGAGGAGACCAGCGAGTGGGAGGAGTCAGAGTCTAGGGAGGCGGTGCTGATTGAGAGGGAGGGACCAGGGGATGGAGGGAGAGAAGACACTCTGGAAGGGACTTCCGGTTCTGCTGAGAGGATCAGGACGAGAGGTAGAACAGGGCTCCAGTTACAGTCAACTGATGATCAGGGATGACCTGACTAAGAATAGAGTACGTGTGTTGAGCCTCTAACAGCAGCAGGGAACATGAGAAAAGGAACAGCAGCAAAAAAAGACTGTAGTGTCGTGTATGGCATGGTAATATGTACATCGTGTTGTAAAAGTGATATGTCCGTGTGACCATGGGCTAATAATATTGCTCACTGAGCTCTTACCTGGACGTCGGCTGCTTCGCTGTTTCTCAGGAGGGGGTGGGGTGATGGGGGCAGCCCGTCTGGGTTGAGGAGGCACCTACAGGAGAGGCCACGAGTGATTAAGGTCAAACATACAATCCACAATCAATTGAATTGAATTGAATTTTTTATTTATTTTCGAACATGTATAAAAAAACCAAAATAATAATAAAGAATCAAAACAAATGTCAACAGTCATAGCGTGTACACATGCTCGGAAAAGGAGTAGGAAGAAGTATAAACTTTTTTTAGCTCCTACCCCTTTATATCTAATCTTAGTTTAACTAATACTATATGTTATTGCAAATATATAGGTATATAAATATATAATATACATATACTATCCATATAAATATATAATACACATATACTATAATCATATCCATATAAACATATAATATAAACATACTATATAAACATCCTCAATCAATCAATCGTGATACATCAAATCAACCACATCAATGTAGTTTAAAAGTATAATTTATGTCTGTGAGCCTATGTGTGTGTTGTATAAGTCTATTACCTGGTAAAACCCCTGTTCTACTTGCATATTGTCCAGACTTCCTGACAACGGCACACTGCCCTGTCGTCCATAGTCTCGGTTAAGGCCGTTGGGTGGTGGTGGGGTTTGACTGAGAGATATTTCGCTAGTAGAAGATGGGAAGCCTTGCTTCTGACTAGAGGAAATTGGACTTCGCCGTGCAAGGGTCTCCTTTCTGTGATGAATCAATTTTCTATAACAGAAGGAATGGGGATTCAAATTGAAAAGGAATTGGTAGCACATATCAATATCATAGCACTGTCTGACTTTTTTGTGACGGCTGTAGACTATAGATAAGTTACTATAGATAAGCTCACAATGTGTATTTGGACTCACTGTAGGACATCTCGCTGCTCCAGATTATATTTGCCTCCATTTTTCATGGCCACATTATGGATGCCTTCGATTGCTCTGTCAATGGACTGCAAGACCTCATCCTGCTCTGGAGCCTAGCAAAGATAAGAAAAGGAATGGAGGAGGAGAGGGATTCAAATATTAATTATGGAGACAAATATGAATCAAATATTAATTATACAGGAACATGCATAATTATGAAACTGGGAACATTTGTAACTTCAGGGCATAGAGGACTCCAGGCAGAAAAAACTAGGGTAGTTATCTAACAAGCTTCTAAACAAGCACACCCTACACAACAACTACATAACCAGTCTTTTGAACAGGAAAATGCATTCCTTCCTTTAGTATGGCATGGCAAGTGGTTTTATTAGTCAATTATGTCAGAACACGCATGTTCTAACTAGTCTGCTGTCAGTCTAGATTCTGTATTCTTTCCGCCCACTAGAGTAAAAAAGGGTGCAACAAAGCAAACTACGAGTTATGGAATGTTGTATAATCTATTAAACAGTAAGAATATTTGTTGAGAGATAGTTGTTGGGTACATGTACATTCATAGGCACATCGAATTTCCATTTGATTTAAAGCATTGTTTTGCTGCATTATTGCCACTAGTGACTAGTGGAGAGTCGTGGACTGCCATTGGCCTCTTATAGGACCTGTCTTGTCAGTCATGAGGTTAATGGACCGCACGTCACATGGGCAGATGCACCCCGACACTTTTTGTCGCAGTGAACGAAGCCTGCAGTGCAGAAGGCCATGTTGTACCCAGCTGGCATGGGATGTTTCGTAAGCCTGTTACCAAACACACCCAACCTTCACAATATATAACGAGCGCCTTTGTAAAACTGCAATTTCTACGGATGGATGTTAGCTGCTAACGTTAGTATGACCTGATTATATAATGTATGTACTAATACTAATACATGGGAACAGTCTCAACCCCATCAACCCAATGCCTACGTATATATTGGACTTCACTTATGGATACGGCAAAATCAGTTCTCACTTCGTTGAAAAAAAAACGTAGGTTGGTTAGTTCTGTTCAACCCCTACCTGGATCTTTTCAATATAAGAAGCGGGTATGTAACCGGTCTCGCCCGATCTGCACAGCGACCCAAGCCACCAATGTTTATTGCTCCTTTCCAGGATTAGAAAGCTCTCCCCGGCAGCGAAGTGAAGCGAGTTGGGCTCCGTGGATCGGAAGGCATAGAGAGACCGATACATACTTTAACTTTAATCCACTGTGATGCCTTTAAAATACTTGTAGAACTATGAACTATTCGAAAAGTAATCAATATCCTAATATTAATATTTTCTATATTAAGAGTGATTTTTAAAAGGATATTGGAGGCATGGCCTGATTGCTGCCGTCTATTTACAACGCAGATGTAACTTGCGACTCGCAGTAAACACTACAGGGGGCGCATGACCATCAGAACACGCCCCCTAGGACACTTAATCAATGGCAGAGAAATGTGCTAAGGGCACATACGCAACATATACGTGTGACCTAAAAATGAAATGTATTTGCTTACATTGACACATATTACTTGGTAACTAAGCGAAGTTTACTTTTCAGAAATAAAAATTGCTCGATTTTTGCTTAACCATCCGCTGCCGGAAACGTGCGTCCGGTGTTACACAATATTCCGTCCCACTATCGTTGCCTTCTCCAGAAAGCATCAAGATGGCCAATATAATGTGTGCTAGACTTCTGCAGAGATCAACACGGGGTTTTGCTATCTATTCTCGCGCTTTCCCCGCTTTCTCAAGGTATGGACTTTATCTGATACAGTACTTTTGAGCCAAATATGACTGCTTAAATAACTGTCCCCAATGTTGCTATTTCGCCCTCTGAGAGCGTAATCTAAGCAATTTGTAGCTGACATCCGAATGAGTTTCCAATTCGAGTTTAGGCAAGCAGAATAGTTAGTAAGAATAGTTTGCAGAAATAGGCCCCAAGTCTTTCCTTGGCAGTCCTTTCAGTAGTCTGTCATTGGGGAGATTACCCTATATGTCATCTATTCTATAATGCAGCCTTGTTTTTGTTAAATTTGAAGTCAAAGAGAAGTAATGTTTCTCTTCTTAATTCTAGAGATAATTTTCTTTACAATGTCTCTTTGTCAGATCAAAAGCAAGCGACACAATAATAATACACCACAAAAGGGTGTGCTATGTCTCTATCATATGGATTGTAACTCCTTTATTTATTTTTTGATTCCAGCCCATTTCTATCTCGCGCTCACAGACTTAGTCCCAGTGATGATGAGATGTACCAGCGTACCACTGTGTCTGTCATGCAGAAGGAGCCAGGCAGTGGGGTCATGATCCATAGCTACAGTCCCAGAGGATTTAACATTGATGGCAACAAGGTTTTTGGGCCTTGTGCTGTGCTGCCTCCAGCTATCCTGCAATGGAATGTAAGGATCTCATCGAAATGACTCTTCAACGTACCGGGAAATTCACTGCCTTTCTTCAAAATGTGTTATTTCAGTCTTTAATTATTTTTTTTATTGCCTTAAATTCTTCTCCCTCTGTAGGTTGGTAGTTATGAAGACATCACAGAAGAGAGTGTCTCACTTTTCCACATGCTTGAACCCCGAATAGGTAAAAATAAAGACAAGTTAATTTAGATAGCATATTTTCTAAAAAGACAATGCCTAATGCTTGCCATTTATATAATCCTTTTATGTCCTCTGCAGAGATTCTTGTGCTGGGCACAGGAGCACGGTCAGAACGAATTAATCCCAAAGTCCTAGCCCTACTAAAGAGTAAAGGCATTTCTGTGGAGGTTCAAGACACGGTAAAGTATATCCAGTATCTCAGAGAAAACAAAGAAAATATGTTTTTCCTTACTGTATGATAATTTTACTTTTATTTACACTTTATGATTGTCTGACCCACAACCCTTTAAAACTAAATGCACCATTCCTATTTGCATCTCTTCTATCTTTTTATTTATTTATTTTACCACTACTGTTTTCCAGCCAAATGCGTGCGCAACATTCAACTTTCTGACCAGTGAACGACGAGTGACAGCTGCTGGTCTAATCCCTCCCCCCATCAGCACAGCCCTTGAAGTAACACAGGAATAGCTATTGTGATACAAATACAAAAAACAATGACTGATTTTCTCAGATGGACTTTCGGCCACAATGCAGCAGGTTCTGTGACACCCAGGTCTGAAGAAACTGTGATAATATTTTGTAATAAAGAGAATTTTATCTCTTTGTTTGTGTGCTGTGGGATTAACAAGTTTGATGACCACTGAGTGTAAATTTGTGAAAACTGTGTATGCGTATATTGTGTACAGATAAATTAAGTAAGGTGATGTTTTTAGAATGCCATTGTACAGAATGCCATTGGTTGAGTGTTATTCTGTAATAAAATGTAATTGTAATCCTTTAGAAATATACTATGTAGTCATGTAACAAATAAACTCTATAATGTTTTAATTCCATTAACAATTACTTGTTAGAAGAGCAATATGTTTAGCAGAAAAGGTTTTGTGTTTTAGTATGAATATATAAGAGCATCTACTTTGTATATGCATTATTTTGGACAGACACCAGGAAGAGCAGTTGTCTGTACACCAATTTATAGGACTATAAAAAGATATTTAAAATGGGAAGAATTCTTAGCATGTAAATACATGTACATATAACCTTCTACTATACAAGGTTGTGGTGACTGTCCTTCATTTGGATAAGCCTCTCTAATCTATTTGTCTGTCAGTCAAATCAGTCTTCTGCCTCCAGCAGTGCTTCTCTTATTAAGCCTTCGATGCAACGCACAGCATAGCCGCATAATTCTGATGGATTTGTCCTTGCCAGACATAAGCTCCATAGATAAGGGTATCCACAAATCCTTTACACATCACAGTGATTTATCTCTAATCATCTTTCAATTCCAAATACTTGACGTCAGTCAGAATACCCCACCCCCACATCCTAAATTAACATTGAGCCTGGAACTTGATTACTTGCACGTCGCTCCTGGAAAGGGCTGTTACATTGGTTATCTCGCTTTAAGAGAGATTATCAGAACTTTTTCAATTAAATTGTGACCAATTTATGTGGTCAGGCCATTTGGAATTAGATCTAGTGATACATTTTTCGGCAGAACAGAATAGAATTCCATACAAATGTAGCCGCACGTTGAATCTGAGGACATTTTGAGATAGTAAAGTAGTATTATTTTACTTAACTTTAAACACTTACCTGGTGTGACTTTGTAAGCCCTTATCCTCCAACATTCCGTGTTCCTAAAGTGTCTATTCACTGCAGGTATTCTGTATTTTTGTAATTCTTTCAATAATTGTAAATTGGTATAGCTACTTGCATGTTAAATTTGATCCCAGAATGCAGTTGATATATATGTTGGAAGTACTTTTACTGAATAAGTGTTTTCAGACTATTGGAAGGAAGATAAACCAAATGATGTCACCATGAGAACAGCCAATATTGGTGGTTGACTGTGCTGGGCCCCCTGTAAGGGCGTAGGCAATGAAAACGATAAATGTTACACCAAGCTTGCTTTAATGATGGTTAATGGATATTTTCCTGTCTCAATACTACAACATAACAAATGAAACTGTGTGCAGTTGAAGGTACAATCTTAGTGGGAAGTCACAGGGTGCGCTAATCTTAAGGGTTGCTTTGAAGCCATTTACTTCATGAGTTGGCTGAATGGGCTTTACAGGATTTCACAGACAAGATAAATTACACCGAACCCTTTATGCTTGGACTGTAGGTGGACATAAATAGAGGCTACATATAGATATTACATAACCTCTGCTTCAAAACTGTGGGGTAAAATCTTACATGTTCATTTTATTATGGCCTCTATGTTAATGTATAATTTGCTCTTGATGTCAGAAGTATTCCTTCATTTATCTTCACAGCCTTCAAACTGGTCTCTCCGCAGTTCACCGAAACAGAAGTCCGATCCTGTGATTCTGCGATACATATCTATGATGTCGTCGCACTCACTATCAAAGAGGTTTGTTGCATCGTATGAGCGTGACACAAATATCTAAGGAGGACAAAGGAAAGAGAAAACAATCACCAACACAGGACACACCTCACTCTCCTATTATTTTTGTCTGCCTTATAAAAGTAAGACATTCAGCCAGCCAACAGAGAAGCCCTCATTACCTGACTCGCTCTTCCATCCTCAATGGGGATCAAACATTTGCTGATGGACACAAATCTGTATGTCAAATAAAGTCACATCAATCAGTGTGAACTGTGCTTTCAGGGAAATAAAATAAGTCTCTAAATTATGGCACATTGTTAATTCCCATGGGGAAAATCTCTTTGCCCTCTTGTTTGTTGGGGCACTGGGTCAGTTAGGAGTTAAGTATCTTGCTCAGGGATACTTTGATGAATATGACCACATGGGGGAATTGAACCTAGGACTCTCCAGCTGGGGGAGGACCTCACTACCACTAGGCCCACCCTGTCATCCCTAATCACCCACCTAGTGGCAGTGATTTTACTCTTGCAACTATAAAAAGTTAACGAAAGGATTTATTTTTTGGAAAGAACCAATGAAACTTACTTTTGCATGATGGGTTCAAGAAGCTCCAGCCCTGGCTGCACCTCTTTCTGTGGGTTGCTGGTTTCTATGGTTGTGCTCACTGTGGCGATGTACATCCC
The DNA here is from genome assembly GCA_900302305.1 of Polymixia japonica. NCBI lineage: Eukaryota > Metazoa > Chordata > Actinopteri > Polymixiiformes > Polymixiidae > Polymixia > Polymixia japonica. The sequence continues at coordinate 15,573 of OMKK01085110.1, forward strand.
CTCCGAGGCCACGTTGTGGGTGTAGGACACCATAGCTATGTATACGTCTGCATGAATGAAGCAGAGGGAGCAGTTCATGAATGAGTCAGAACGATCTACTTTTGATGACTGACTTTCAACTGAAAAATAATTTATTCGCTTAAGAGTCATTTAACTGCAAGGCATATACACATACACATCTTGTTACAACGTGTGCAAGTGAATGTAGTAACAGTAATTACCAGTAAGTGATCTAATACAGGGGAAATATATCAACTAAATAGAAGGTTTTGATTGAGTTACAGTTCACGAAAATTCAGAACACCGCTCTCATTTATTTTTAAAACACTTTGTTTTTTTCAGAAATTATACCTGATTTCCTGTTGAGTTGCGTTTGAGGGATGATGATTTGACAGGAGTTGGCCTCATGGGTGTTTTTAATCGGATGATTTAATAAACAGACAACCCGTATAACACGGCCAACTTTCCTCACTCGATTGGGCACATAGCTGGGATCGCAGATTAACTGTTTGCAGCGGAACAGCTATGAAAGTGACAGAAAAGGAGAATCATTACTGTACATTTTCCCCCCAGTCATCCCTCAACCCACTCTAACCAAACACTGTACAAATTGTCCAATTGTACCAATTTACCGCCCGGTCTCTTCACTTACTCCTCCTTCAGACTTTATTGCTGCCACTTTGTTGTCCTCCATCACAATCTCTTCCACTGCTCTGTTCAACATGTAAATCCCTCCGTGCTGTGCGCTCAATCTGCAACACAGAGAAGGCGTGAGGGGTTTGTTATATGAAAGCACCATATTGAGTGTATTCTCAAGAGCCCATGTGAATTTCTAAATGCACCCATGAATGTGAG
>OMKK01085112.1:0-22484 GCA_900302305.1 Polymixia japonica
GGTGATAGACAGATGGTTCATCCAATCACCTGCCAAGTATTTTTTTGAAATTGCCTGCCCTTTTCCAAACAGTTTCCAATGAAGACTTCCCAGATGGTTCTGTGTAACTAACCATCTGACACGTCAGGTTGCATCCCCACACTGGGTCACGGGATTGGGCATTTTAGTAGACTTCTTAGCCTCAACTGTTGGCTCCAGACACAATGTGAGGCACAAAACTTTGATTTTAGTGACAATTTTAATATTTTCTGGGAGCACTCTACCCTTTTTTTTTAAAGGGGATGGTCTGCACCTGAACTGAACTGGTTCACGTATGCTCTCCGCCAACATTTTGCAGGGCATCCTCATTAGCTCATGTGCATGACTGTTTACCCACAAGTCCACGTCATTCAACTTCCTGTTCTAGCTCAAGCCACTGTCTTCCGTTGCCACACCCCCCGATACTCTCTCCTGAAGGTACTGGCTCCCCCCACCGACCACCTGTCATAGCCATTAATAGGTTTTCCCATTACTCTGCCTCCAACTCTGCCTGCCTGTTGCCTCCACTTTTCCACATTGCGCTGTCTATCAGTACCACCATCATTATCTATCGCAATAACAATTTGGAAAAGACTTGCTTGCTTTCCAGACCAATTGGAGCAAATTTATAATTATATAAATTTAAATAATCAAATCACAGTGCCATTGGAAAAAGGACCCATTTGCAAACTAACTCCCTCTCCTAGACAATTCAGTTTTGCACATTTTAATGTGAGATCACTTCAACCAAAGATAGTTAATGACCTGATTGTTGATCATGGACTTGAATTTATTTTTTTAACTGAACCATGGCTTGGATCGGATGTGCGGATTGCTCTCATTGATCCTCCAAATTATAACTTCTTCCAGGCCACAGGGCAAAACAGGAGAGGAGGCAGGTTAGCAAGTATCCATGTGTATCGCCTAAACAAATTGATCTTGGTCATTTCTCTTATTTTAATACCTTGATCGTCCACCGAAGCAGTGTGCAGCTTTTCTCCCAGAAATTGCAGATCTATTGTCATTTCAACGCTCTCCTAGTTGTTGATCTCAACTTGCACATAAATCTATTGCACTCACTTGATCTACACAACTCACAACAAAGGCCATACTTTAGATTTGATAAATATCTCTGTCTCACCTATTCTAAATCTAGCTGTGTCAGATCATTATTGTATCTTTTTAAATGTAATGCTCCCTGTAGAACCTAAAAGTGAGAAACACATTGTCAAGAAAAGACTCCTAGATACCGTTGCAATCAACAGATTCAGAGAGTTAGTTGCTTCCCTCATCAGCCTGATCTGCATTCTGATCCTGACAATTTGGTGAACAATTTTAATAATCGCCCTCGACAATGTAGCCCCTTTAAAACTTAGTGAGGTGACAGCGAAAAGGGACATTCGATGGAAAACGGAAGAAAATAAAGAGCTTATAAGGAACTGCCGTATAGCGGAACGTAGATGGAGAAAGGACAAACTACAAATTCACTATGAGATCCTTAGAGAGCAACTTGCTATTTACAGTAGAGCACTGAAGATGGCCAGTCAAGCACACTTCACAAACAAAAATAAATCTTTTTTCAACAACTGATTGATTAATTAATCCTATGCTGACTGCTGATCCTGGCATTATGCCCGCTTCCACATCTAGATGTAATGAATTTGCTACTTTCTTTCAAGAAAAGATATCCGGTATTTGTTCACAAATCTCCCATGTCAATTTAACTCCAGATTTAGATGATCAATGTAGACAAATTGATGCTGTCAGGGATTAATTTCAGCAAACTGACATGCAAACTTTGATTGAAGTTATCTTTCAAATGAAATCCTCAACCTGCTCACTTGATCCCATCCCCACAAAGTTCTTGTGTGTAATTGTCTACCTGAGGATGTTTTGGAAATTGTGAACTGTTCCTTATCAGCTGGCAAATTCTCCACCTTGAAATCTGCCATTGTGAGACCAACACTGAAAAAAAGGCATTTAGACAGCTCTGTTCTCAGTAATTTCAGGCCTATATCCAACATCCCTTTTTTAAGTAAAACCCTTGAAAAAATAGTTTTTAGACAACTGAATCAATTCCTGGTTATACAACACCCTTGAGAAACACCCTTGAGAAATAGCAATCAGGCTTCCGATCTAACCATAGCACAGAGACTGTTCTGGTGACGGTTGTAAATGACCTTCAGGTAATCACTGACAGTGGTGGTGTTGCTGTTCTAGTTTTACTGGATTTGAGTGCTGCGACACAGTGACACAACGGATCCCAACATTTTAATGAACCTTCTGGAACATTAGGTGGGTCTTTCGGGACCAGTACTAGAGTGGTTTAAATGTTACCTTACTGGGAGAGATTTTGTTGTCACATTAGGAGATGCTGTGTCTGACAGTTAGTATTATGTGTAGGATCCCTCAAGGATCTATTCTTGGGCCTTTTCTGTTCTCTTTTGCTACCGCTGGGTAACATCATTAGAAAGCATAGTGTCAATTTCCACAGTTATGCTGATGACACACAATTGTACATTTATGTGTTCCCTGGTGATACAAGTCCACTCAGCTCACTTGAGAAACATCTAAAAGATATAAAAATGTGGATGTCCCAGAATTTTCCCCAACTGAACGTTGACAAAACAGTGGTCATTTTGGTTGGACCAAGACCTCAAAGAGATGCAATATCAAAAAACCTAGAGCATCTGGGCCTATGCAGTAATCGGGAAGCCAAGAACCTGGGCATTATTATAGATAATGACCTAACTTTTGAGCCCCGTATAAGAAATGTTACTAAACTTGCCTTTTTTTCATTTAAGAAACATTGCAAAGGTCAGATCTTTCCTCCAACAAGCAGACGCAGAAAAACGTAGGTATTTTATCTATTACATTGTTTGTATTATCTTATTATATACTATTGTTTTAGTTTTTTTCTATTTCACTTTTCTTAAATTGTACTATTGATCTGTTTTTTGGTTGGGGTTTTTACTTGATTAGCACTTTGAGCTGCAATCTCAGTACGTAAATGTGCTTTATAAATAAATGTATTATTATTATTATTCTAAAATAAAATTTGATTGCATATTGTAATGGCTGTGGATGAATGACACCACCACCATTAAGACTGGTTCCCTAGACACCTTGCTTTCACTATGCAATTTTGTGTGCCAGCAGGTACGATCTCCTGTGAAATTAGAAGGGCCGACATGCGGCACAAAGGAAGTGACAACCAAAACAGGAAGAACCTCTTCTGTGAACATGTTTAGTCCTCTTCTTTTGACAGTTTTTGCTTTTTTTTTCCCACTAAGCTTTGTAAACAAGTCTGTAGTTGCTGGGCTTTGAAAAAAAAAAAAAGACAAAACAAGGGGCTATGATGTCTTTGTGACTGCAATATAAAAGAATAATACCACTGGGAAACTCAAGGAGTCGCCAAAATCTAAATCTCACAGTCTTGTCTGTAACTGCTTTAACTGCAACACTACAAAGTGGTTATGAAAATGTGCTTTGTTCATGTCTACATAATCTGGTTGTAGGTATGTGTTGGATGCTTTAATTAATATGATTTTTGAGATTAGATTAAAATTGAATAACTCTACAATTGAAAGCAGTTGTATTCACATTAGTTGTCAAACAGTTCTGTAGTGCAGTGCATTTGATCACAGAGGAACGTTGAAATAAAGAGAACCATTTTCAGATTAGTCTAAATAAAGTGTAGGAAGCATGTGATGAAAACTGTTTCAAGAACTTGGAACTCACCGTCCTCTCTGGACTTCTGAATGAAAGCGTCGACGCCACTTTCTCCATAGTTTCCCTCTGAAGCTACAGTGGAGACGTAGTTCCAGCGCATGGCTTTGACGATGTCCACCATGGCCTGGGCCTGGTAAGTGTCTGGAGGCACCACCCGGGAGAAGAAGTCATAGCGGGTGTTGTCGCTAAGCTCTGGGGCTGTGGAGGCATAGCTTACCTGAGGGATCTGAGCGAGAGAGAGAGAGAAAAGAGGACACAGACGGAAGGGTTAGACATTGTGCAGTTGTATTATATACATTGTGCAGATGAATCACGTATACTTAAACAATAAAGCTTGATATAAATCTGCCCCCACGGTAATATAGTCTTCTTCTACAGTTGGCGCAGTGTTGCTTTAAACAGTCTGCAGTCATTTAAGAATCACACTTCATTCTAATAGACAGTATGATATTTATATAGCACTGAAAAGCAGTTAAAGGCAAGATAATATGCTTCAAAAAATCTGATAACACATATTTTAATAAATACACTGTGTTCCTGTCATGTGCACAAAGGTGTTATTACTTGCTGGGAAAGGAAGTAGAAAATATACTCTAAAAATATGACTGATGTCATTGAGAACAGTTCATGTAGATTTTTAACTAATTAAAGCTGCACTACGCAATTTGTGTATCGTAAGTAGTGCTATTGAGCAGTGGCAAGCGTCGCGCGCTCGTTGCAGGCAGTGCATGTCAGTGCGTGTGAGTGTGGAGTCAACAGACTGACCTGGGCCCGCCCTTCAACCCTAACGCACATTTAGGTGAAGGCTGTCAATGAAGTCACGGGCATGCGAGCCAACAGCCAAGTCATATGTACAAGAAACGGTTACCTAAATCTAGCACTGGTAAACTAGAGGTTCTGTTGCAGTACGAGGTACAATTCAGTTGATAGATTATGAATGTAAAAGCTACACTTGGACCATCTGCGACTAAACTGACATTTAAAAAATACTGACATGTTCGTAAAGCTCCTGTTCAGCCTCTTCAAGCAAAAATCATGAGGGAAAATCAAAATGATTGTTCCAACAAAATGAATTGATGGCAACGGCCTGACTTTGGAGTGAAGAAAATAGTGATAAACTCTATTTATCTGAAATCACATTACAAATAGCAATCATCAAGTCATACATTGCAATGGTAAAGGTACTGTATGTCGTATCTAAAGGTATGTAGCCACCATATTATTTTGATAACTTTGTCTAGAATAGTATGTAGTATTTCTATAAAAAGTACAAATATTATATACAAATGTACAATGTTGTTAAAATGCTCAGACCTTTAACTCATCCTGAGCCTAGATTCACTTCTGAAGTATTTACCTCCAGCAGGCAACTCCGGCTTGATAACTAATCTCAACTTTAGCTCGCTGTTTAATTAATCACATTCACCTTTGTGATCTCTCTATGGCTTTTCTGCTGCACAGTTCGATAGTTAACCGAATACATTTTACAACTTGAAATATGGAGACACTTTCTACTGATGCATTTTTTGGTTCCAGTTCTCAAGGTTTAATAAATTTAAGCAGTTGATGTAGAGGCAAAGCCCAGATGAAGAGAACGGCAGAATGCCATCCGTCTGAACTGGGGTCAGTGGATAAACATCTCCCTCTAACATGCATAAATCAACCCAGAATAAAGCCGCCCCTGTCAGGTTTGATGCATTTTTATTTAAGGGAGGGTTGATGTGTCAGGAACAAGGAAAACAAAAACAGGAATAATATGTAGCATTGGTTGGTCTGGCCACCTAAATATACTCCAGACTTAGGTTGTGTTAAATGCTGGTTAGCAGAATATTGCCGAGTATAAACCTGTGCAAATCTGATCAGTCTAATGGCACGTCTAGCTACACTATCATTAACAATAACAGAATACCTATATGTTATAAGTGGCATTATCAAGACTAAAATATGTTTCTGTTATCTGTTTAATATGTGTAACATGAACACGTATTAAAACAAAACTTGCCCTAACCAATACCCTGCTATATTTAAAGGTATAAACTTAAGATGCATATGTATTAAATCTGGAATTACAAAAACTATCTCTTGTTATATGTTAGGAGTTAGGGGACAGAAACAGTTCTGACTTTTCAATTTATGAATACCAAATGAGTGAAATTCTCCTTATCTCTTTTCAAATGCCTTCTGCCACTGCACAGGGATTTGGGCAAATGCTATTACCCTTGAGAATCCCTTCTGAGATGGAAGGATCTGTGGAGACCCCGAATAGAATACTGTTAACACCTTTAGGTCATTGTTTATGGATAATGTGGACAATCTATCTATCTATCTATCTATCTATCTATCTATCTATCTATCTATCTATCTATCTATCTATCTATCTACCTACCTACCTACCTACCTACCTACCTATCTATCTATCTATCTATCTATCTATCTATCTATCTACCTATCTATCTATCTATCTATCTATCTATCTATCTATCTATCTATCTATCTATCTATCTATCTATCTATCTATCTACCTACCTACCTACCTACCTACCTACCTACCTACCTACCTACCTACCTACCTACCTACCTACCTATCTATCTATCTATCTATCTATCTATCTATCTATCTATCTATCTATCTATCTATCTCTTGAAAGTCCTGCTTTACCTACAACTACTCCGTTCACTTAGTGTAGAAGTGAGCTCCTCCACTTCTGTCTCTTACTCTTACAGTTGCGTTTGAAGTGGTCAGCTGCAGCACTCCATTGATCCTGCCACTACTGTGCTCACAGCTTGCCTCTGTAGCCATTGTTGGACCGCAGTCAAGCTGTGCCCTATACCTACAGCTCCTAACACCCAGCTAATACAGTGTCTCGCCAACATAGCTACAGCTCCTAACACTCACCTAATACAGTGTCTCGCCAACATCCCTTCTGCCACAAGGATACATTAGTTAAATCGTGCACAGCAGGGGCGCTTCCTACTGCGGGCAGGAAGTGCGGACCTTAAATAAAGTTTATTTACATTGCGATATTTCAGAGTTGTAAAAATCTACCTGTTTTTAAATAACAATGCTGTTTGAGAAAAAAAAAGATAATTCACTAGTGTACTGAAATGGTGAATCTCGTATGTAGTGACTGATGCAAAAAACTGGTTAATTGGTGGTAGCTTTGTTAAAGTGCTTAAAGATCTTGATTGAGTTCATGGCCCACTGATCAAAGCCCTTGCATTTGCAGCATTATGAGTATTAAGAACCGGGTGTCCGTGGCGACTTCCCCACCATGCATTCAAATTAATGTTAGTGACGCATTTTCACCTGCAATTACCGCTTTTCACCATAGGTGCCGCCAAAGACAACAAAATGCAGATCTTCGAGCTTGCCACTTTAACTCAATTACCTTTTAAAGTAGGTAATAGCCAGAATTGGCAAGTCTGTGTGTGCTAATAGCCTGTGTGCATGAGGCGTATCAGCCTCTTGGACCATCACACTGTGCAATGTGCACCCAGCATTTCTGATGTAGTCATATTGTACTGATCTGGAACTGAACATGTACTGTACATTGCACTTCCATGTCAAAGGCTGACAGGCTTTGTGCACATGGTCCATAGGGATGTCCATATAAGCATGAACCTTGCCAGTATCTATGGCACGTGTCCAGTCTGTAACCCAGGGACTGGCAGGGGTCAGCTGACTTGTTGGTTAAACAGCTAGGCTGTAACAGCAGGCAAGATAATGATTGTGGAAAACTGTACTGAGCACAACCTTAAGATTCACCTTATACTCCAAACCTTTGTTTACTTTGAGGGTAGGCAGAGATTATATTCTTACTATTGGAAGGAATAAAAGTGTGAACCTGCCTAACACTGCTTTGATGTCAATCTGCCTGTGCCCCCTAAGTTACTGTAATATAATACGTGTTTGCATACTGTAGGCGTGTATATTTCAGATTGTCTGTATATTCTATTCATTTGCACAGTAAAACACAGAGGCCACTTCAAGGAGTGGTTGAAGTAATAATGTTATAATGGTTTAATTAAAAAAAAGAAATCTTATTATCCAAATTCTAATATTATTTTACTTTAACTTGCACTTAATATTCTTCTTCTTATTATTATTATTTGTATAACACTTTCCAAATAGTTGCACTGCACTAAACCAAAAAAACAGAAAAATAAAAGCAGTAAAAGTAAAAAGCAATAAAACAAAACATTAAAGTTAAACATAAAAAGGGAGCCCAATGATGATAGATTAACAGATCATTACATAAAAAAGACCATAAAATAGATTTTTAAGTGATTTAAAAGATGATACTCATTTAGCCAGCTAAAGCTCTAAGTTGTTTCAAATTCTGAGAACTCAGATTATCTTCTACACTAAGATTATCCTTCCATATATAAGCAACAATGTGGAATAGCCTAAATAGCTTCTGATTTTTGTAGTATATTTTACAATGTGTCATCCAAGTAATGTCCCAAGGAAAAGTTTCTAATTCAATCTTTGTGCACAGTCATCCCAAATGAACAGAAATAAAGGTGGGAAGTATTTAGAGGCAATTCCTTAGCAGAAAGGCATGAAAAGAAAGTTCCTGGCACGACTGTTCACCATACTGTTGGAAAGGAATAAGAAGCCAAGGTTTTGAATAAAGCCATAAGCGAGCCAAGGCACACCCAAAATCCTCAGAACGCAAGACAAACAGGCCAAGTCTGAACAGAAAAAAAAATGCAAATGTGTGTATCTCTTGTGTGCGTTTTCATTTAAGCCATTGCAAGGGTTCTGCTTTTGACTTTGTTTGTTCTTTAGAGGAGCAGCAGCATTAAGAATATTAAGCAAACGTTATTAAAGCAATCGTCAATCTCCTTGGTATTGAGTAGAGGCGCTAGCTTTGGAAGTGATTGTCAAGAAGCCCTCTGAGAATTTTGATAGCAGAAGTAGAGTTAAAAAAATGCGGGAGCAGACAGGTGCACAGAGGCAGACGTGGGGTAAGATTAGACAACAATGCTTTTATTGTCACACACACACACACACCTTTCTTCGAGTGCAACATAAATTAGATTGAAACCAAACAACAACAACACTAAGTATGTCCCTTTAATGGGTCGCGTGTCTAAAACACTGAGCTAAATGAAATGACTTAATAAAATTCAACAAATCACACACATAAAATTGGACAAGCGACAGCAGTGGATGTTTAAATCAAGAATTGTACTTTTTATCAACCTTTGGCATTATCAGCGCCATAAGCTCTGAGAGTTAAAAGTAAAATAATTCACTATCTGGCTTTGGAGGTCTACCATAGGACGCAAAGCAGAAGAGATCTTACCGCTGATTAAGTAAGCCTGACTCTAATGTGTTGAGTCTGCGTTATCGAAGGAAATAGGAGAGCGCATGAAATCAATTCTATGGATAACTACTGCTCTGCCGCCACGACCAGACAGCCTGGGTTGGTGGAAGGAATTATTTTGAGGGAGTGGCTTCAATCAATGGGACAAGTTACAGTAAGTCGCCCTCACGCAGCCAAGCCTCAGTTGTTATAAAAAGGACTTTCTGTATTTGACAGAGACCTTGGGTTCAGTAATCCAAAATCGACGGGACTGTTAGCAGTACATTTTTTAAGCACTGGTCACAAAGGAATTTGAATTATTTCTGTTGACATCTGGTGAGCTAGACAAGAGTTGGAGTCACGGACAAGAGTGCATCACAGAGTATCACAGTCTGATAGTAGCAATTATTAGGACTGTGTTAGTGTTATTAGTTGTTGTTCTAGTATTTTAATTGCAGTTGCTAGACACTGTAGGTTTTTTTGTTCCCTGAGAAGAAAGGATAAATGACAAGTATTAAAACGGCATTGGTCTGCGTCTGTCACACCTCATCTCTCTGCTGTGCCACCCACAAGGATCATTCACGCTGTCCTCCCAGGGGGGCTTGTCTAAACACAGATGACATATCACAGAGAGTCCTCGCAGACGGCATGCAGGACTGTACCTGCTAGTTCTTCACTAATATCACTCAGTAGTATATTAGTTCTCCAAACCTAAACAAAGACTGACTGAAGTATTATCTGTTCTATTCAAAATGTGCCTACTAATAAATTTTTAAAAAATGGTTGAAATGACACATCATTACACGTCAAAAAAGCACCGTAAGTGCAGCATTGTATATTCAGTAGGAGGAGAAATGGCTCATTGCTAAATAGTTTAAAGGAAGTAGGTTTTGTATTTTTGCAATGCATTTTCTGATACGTGACGTTAATATAATCTCGGTATTTTATTTTTTTTGTTTTTTTGCTGTCATGTATTGTGGTGTTGCCATGACATGTCTCGTTCCATATCTGCCCGAGGAGCTTCAGTGAGTCTGCCTTGTGTTGCATTTTTCACCTGAGGGATTTTCACTGCTGTAACAATCACACAAGTTCAGCATTCTGTCAAGAACCCAGACAGGCAAAGCTTATCACAATTGTGTTTTGTGAGATCTTGCTCTCAGGACTACACTGATAGTCCTGAATAGTGTTATTCCAGATAATAGGACACAGGCTCTTCTTTGCTTTGACTCAAGGAATTTAATTCCCCAGCCAAGTTCCCCTCTGACCTTCAAAAAAAAACCAGGGGAAAAAATCAACACAGATCCTCTGTGTTGTGGGAAAAAAAAAGAAGCCATATACAACCAAAGAGAGGATATCTTGGCAGGAAAATGACATATATATTCTGTACTCTGAGTCTGAATTCAGAATGTCTCAGTACTCCCATCCAAACTTTTGGGCTGCGTTTGTGAACTGCGTTCTCATCTCTTTATTTTGAAGGATGCTGTATACTCTTACCATCTGTTCAGGCGGAGACTAAAGCAGCTGAGGTTCCTGTCTTCTGTTTGCAGGGGCTCTCTAACCCAATCACTTTATATAGAGGAAGATTTAGTAATGTTCCCACAGTTTTAGTAACGTTGTGACTTGGAAAGTGAGGGGAAGGTAATGGCATTATGTTTTTTCTTAAGTTTATAGAAATGCTTAAATCTGCATGCGCTCACCCCGGCCCTACACATTTAATTGCTAATGGGCTTGGGAAATATGCTTAATTGCTGTGATGTGAGTCTCAAGCAGATTTTTGATGCAGATTTAATGTTCAAATCACTTGCTTTAAATAACTGGCTTTTTAAAAATTCAATGAGTTCATTTGGCACGGCATCAATGCAGGAGTAATGATGCTCATTAGAACTGTACAGAAATATTATACATCTGCACTGAGTGTCGGGGAAGAAAAATCAAAAGCGTTTGGCTAGCCCTCAAACTGTTTCGGTAAATATTTCAGTCAAGTATGTTAGCAGTGTAGTTTCAAGCAGTTAAACACAGGAAGTTGTTTATGACCCAAAGAGATGAATGACATAAGTTATGGTGGTGCTTTAATGTAATTATTTGTCTACTGCTAATAGTTACGCAGCATCGCTATTATTAACTGCAGCTCATCCAGGTGTGAACAGTAGACATTTAATGTGGCAATACAGCAGCTGAGCCATATTAGCCAAGAAAGACTGGCTGAGCTATGTGACGTCAACAGAACTCCCGGCAGGAAGCACTTGTCACCAGAATAATGGTAGTAGGTTCTAATTTTGCAGGGTTTTACACCTGTTTGCGGGGTTTAGGTATTGGCAAACTCAGTTACACTAGATGTCTCCTCTCACAGGAGCCCTGCAGAGCCAAACGGCACACTGCACAGTCGGCACAGTCCCTGCGCTGAGGCTCGCTGGAACCTTCAGGCACACAGAGCAGCCTTCACCATTCAATTAAGAACCCACTGAGGAGAGCTACTGGGTGCAGGCCAAGGTCTTCTCCAGCGTAAGGTTTTGCTGAAAGAGAGATATTTGAAAGGGAGGATTTTCTTTCGTTTGCCCTGAAATATCAACGATTGTTAAAAAGGCCTAGCCTCCCAAAAGGCAGGTGCAGGTAATGTCTGATCGATGACCTTCCGGTTTTACATATCATCCTCACTATATCAAATGCAAGAATGTCTTGTTTTTTTTCTGTTTTGTTTTATTTATTTATTTATTTATTTATTTATTTTTAACAATAGCATGAAGAACAGTTCAAATTGGTTCCTCAGGACAGGGGTAGAGATGCTGCATAGCCTCTAGTAAGTGACTCCCTGCAATGTAGGATTCAATTCCTATTCTTTGATGAGTCAAAAAAGCACTTTCTGATATACCTATTGCTGGCTACGTGCTGCAGAGGATGCGCTCTCTTTTGTGCTCTTATTTTCAGCAAATCATTGGCAAGTTTCAACGTACTTTTCACAAAGACAACTCACTTCTGACATTAAGTAATAGTTTCTGTACTACCTGGCTTGACCCAGTGTCTAGACATTACACAACACATTGAGATCTTTCCACTTGTTGTTACTATGATGACGTTGGTGTGGACATGATGAAGTGATTATGATTTAAATAGCCTTATTGTATTTATTTAATGGAACATAGGACAGATTCTCATATTATTCAACATTATACAGTACAGCTTTACAACAAGTCTACCACAACAAACAAAGATAATTATATAGCTCATGAAATATTCTGAAATATATCTATATTCCCATTCAACCAACCGATGTAAAAAAGCCACGCAAAACCCGGCGATGGAATTATTATGCCTGGCATAAATGTACCAAGAAATGCTAAAAATAACATGTTATGTCTTACTGTAAGGAGTCCATGCTTCCTCCTTCCTGCTCAGTCTCTGGCACCTATGCTGCTTCGCTTCAGGAGTGTGACAGCCATGTTAACAGGGTATGGGTAATGACAGATGTTCCAACATATGTTGCCTAAGTGTCTTATTAATGAAGGCTTTTGTGGACTTCTCCTATATATCGTGAAACTATACAAGATGTATTGATTTAGGGAACGCTATTTGGAATCCCCAGAATCAGACCATTAGTAATGTTAATAGGGATAATGGAACACTGAGGCATTGTGGAAGATTCCTTATGCATCATTCCAGAAATTATTATTATCGTTTGTCCTTTTTTATTGTTTGTCTTTATTGTAAAGGACTCTAAATATCCTGTATATTTTCATACGGGAAAAAATAATCATAATAAGACAATGCTTATTCTGCAGTCTCAATGAAAACTTATTGACAAAAGAATATTGACTCCACAATCACTTCTTAGCCTTGGCAGTGAGATGGAACTACTCACGTATAGTAAAGGCACTATTGTGGCTTATGAAATCATAGTAAATGTTACTTGAGAATAATAAATGAAATACTAGAATACTAGAAATATGCAAATAAAGCAGTTATCTGATTATCTAATTTGCTTTGCCTTTCTCTTAAACTCCAAGCACAGACTGATCTTGGAACTGATTTTGAAAGAAATCTGTAACCAACTTGAGGCTGTGAAAGCAGCTCTTTACATCTGGTGAAGTTTGCATAACGAGTGATCTAAGTGGTCTAAGAAGAAATGTCTTGTGTTGCTAAGACTCAAAATATTTTTTTTTTTTGTGAACCAATAATTTGACACCAATTATTTTTTCGGCCCAGTTTAAAAACAGTAAAGTCTTAAAAATAACACTGAAATCCTATCCCGTGAGATTCACACTATAGCTTATATATGGCATATGTACCCTATCCTCTGCGGAAAGTGTCTGTGTTGTAGCAAATCTGCACTGTGAAGGTTTTCTACTGTTTTGCATGCAAGCGCCAGTTCACTGGTTCTCATGCATTCTAGGAATCCCACACCTCCCCTGGGTCATTTCCTTTTCATCATCCCAAACAATTTACAAGTTAAGCACTGGCACAGAATTTAAACCTTGGATTGGGTGTTACAAGTCAGCCAGTCCAACTTTCTTTTCTTCATTGCCCAATGATTCAAGTGCACTCTCACAAACACGCGTGCACGCAAACACACATACGAACACGCACTACAAAACAGTAGTAAGTGGCAGATTCTGCATCGTTAATGTGTGCATAAATCTTTGTATCTTTTGGAAAAGAGAGCAGACAAGCAATACGACATATGAATTTATTTCCTGTACTGGATGGGGCGGGCTGTTCGATTTCATTTTCAACCCTTCAACCCTCACAAATAGGTAGCTCATTTTTCATACTTTGCCTTAACACCAAAAAAATATGAATGAAATGCAGCGGATGAATTAAATATTTGATGGGCCCCAGCACTTATTGTTCATCCCCTATTCTGAAAGCCACTCCTTGCTGTTCCTACTTGAAGTTGTTATTCTATTTGTTAAGCAATGGCAATCATTGATTTGTGCACTGTCAACTGTGATTAATTATCTCATTATAGATTGAATTATTACTTGCGTTAAACATGCAAATGATCTCAAATAAAGGTTGAGAATGTTTTGAGATTTGAACTAAATGACATGTGTGATGAATGAATCCCTGCAGAAACAATAACGCACTTGTTTACCACAAAAACTGAAAGGGAGCCGTAAAAAATGTAATTAGTGCTCAGACATGACTGTTCTTGCCTCTGGTTATGCTGGATAGGACGTCCTTATTCCATTACCATCATAATACTTCCATAAAAGCCCACACAGAAGAACACTGTTGTTTCAACGTGTCGTCAAAGTACCGCTGAAGCTTTACAAAACTGGACACGAAAAACTCCTCTGTGTCTCAAGTGCCTGACGTGCCATCAAGGATTGTGCTATGAGGTGCCCTTCTCCTGTATGAGACATTTTAAACAGATAATTAATAGCCTGAAATATAATGAAATGCCCAGAGGAGTCTGCACTTAATAGAACAGAGATCTATTTCGTATTCAACATCGCCGACCACTGCCCCATTCTGTCTGTATTCCCCAGGAAGCAGCCATTTTCTACTGCAATGGTTCAAAAAATGGTTGCTAAGGGAATAGGGGTTGTTCCGAACTGCACTTTGAGATATGAATGAATTTAATGTTTCTTGGTATGATTCAAGAGGAGTCTTGCATTATTCGATGGATTAATCCTTCTCTGTATCATGGTGATACATTGATTATCCCCTAAGAATAATAGTGTCGAGTGCATTAGGAGTTTAGTAGTCCTCACAACATTTTATATTAGAATATTGTTCCTGTATACCTGAGAGCATTTTTTTTATGTTCTTCTCAACTGCAAATAAAACTAAACTGCTAATAAAAGCATCTTGAACGTACCGTACTGCAATGATGCCACCCCCATTAAGTGTAACATTTCCTTCAAAATACAGTCTAGCAACATACAAAGATGGGCTCCACGAATAACTCTAAGAATCCCCACTGAGAGACAGAAAAGTGGAAAAACTCATCTTATCTAGGATGGTTTAAAAAATATCTAAATTGATTGGGAACTCAGATAAGTGGACCGCTGCAGGTGGACCTCTGGGAACTACTTCCGAGATTAGACTCTCATCAACTCCTTTCACAGATAGTGTGTCCCACATCTTATTACAAGGGATGCACCAATACCACCTTTCCACCGGTGATACTGATTCAGAGTCCTAAACTTTATATCAGCCAATGCCGAGTACCAATCTGATCCATTACTTTTGCTGAACGGCATAGACTTAGACCATTGGGGACCACTGGATAAAAATATTCAACATGTAATCATTTATTTCTCCATTAGAGAGATCTAACATCTTTCTATGTGTCAAAAATACAAAAAGAAAATCGAGCTGCTTTACTTTGCTGTTGTTTCTGCCGTGTTGCACATGGTTCTTGGTATTGGGGAAATTCTCTGATACCTGTTTCAACCTGGTATATATTCAATACCAATATCAGTATTGGTGCATCGCTACTTTTTACTATTTCTTATGCTGTCCTTTCCCTCGCTACTACTTATCATCTGTCAGGAACTAACTTGGAGGAGACAATGAAGGGAAGTCTAGGATAAGTGGAAGAGCCATCTTATCAGCTTCAGCAGGTGAGCTTTCAATAGATGATGGATATGTGAGGATGGATATGTGTATAGAGAGCCCCTAAAACAAATGTTTTATTTAATATCTATTGTGGACTTTTCTGTTGTCATAAATTAGCCTAATCTTAAAGTGGCTAATCAAGAAGATTTCCCGTTTCCTTGTCTTTGGCGGTAGCTATGGCAAAAAGTGGTAATTGCAGGCGCCACAGACACCCGGTTCTTAATACTCATAATACTGCAAATGCAAGGGCTTTCATCAATGGGCCATAGGCTCAATCACCATTGTGTTACCTCATTTGGCGATAGATAGTAACTTAACAGACATTTATTTAAATGAAAATCTTCAGAGATCTTTGTGATTGCCACTAACTAAAATTACATTTGGTAACTTCTTACTTTCATTCGCTTTAATTTGCTTACAATACAACTTACAGTACAACGTAGATTTCTAGCACTTGAAAGATCGAGTGTTTCTGATTTTTGGTATGTGTCAATGAATGCTATGGTGATAGAATATATGGTGATATCTTATGTTACTTGCCAGCACAACATAAGTTGGTGTCTGTTCATATTATTCCATTTCTTTCCAGCAGTGTGTTTTGTCTTACATTTTAGGCATATATGGGATGTTCTTATTCAGAGGGATTTATAGTATAATGAGTTAGCATGGACTTGAACAGTGAACATTGACAGCACACATGGCTGTTGATGGCCACAAATTGGTTGTCTGGGGGATTGTGGGTTACAGGAGACTCCTTCCAACCACTTAACCACCGTGGCGTCCAGGACAGTTGGCCTGCTATAGCTTCACGTTGTGATAAAGTATAAGATAAAGGTATATTATTGGATTAGTTGACAAAAAAATCCCTGATTAAAATCTAAGTCTATCTAGGGTTGAGCTGAATGCTTTGGAGGTCTGAATCTTTGTTCACTGGATTGCGATTCAGATCCTAAAAAAAACTAGATTCAGAAAAGAAACGGTAATTAGTTACCTAATGGATGTTTATCAATGTGTGTGTTTTTTTATACTGAGTTTTCAATAGCCTGGCAATTGATCCAATGTACAGCCTATACAAATGGATGCGTTGTTCAGCCTTCCATGTGACTCCATGTCATCTCTGCATTCGCTACATTGTTGCCCAAAGCCTGAGGTGAAGTCACAGCAAGATGTCCAAGAAGTCAGTGTAAACATTTTAATGTTACTGCTGATAATCCAAAAAAAGGTTGAATGCCAAATATGCCATCAGAAATTGGCATGGTGGTACTATGAATTTGATAAACCACTTGAAAAATGTAAGTAGGCTAGCCTATATTATTTATATATTATATTATCAGACTAATAGCAACATTAGCATTAGCTAGCCAATCTGACTATGTTTAGCTTACATTTAAAACATGTTTAATATATTACCATGAAAACAAAGCTTTGGCACTGGTGGGTGTTAAACCATGCACATGGATAGCAACTGATCTGGGATAGGCTTGGAAGGGTCGACCTGCGCAATTTGACGCTGCATTTCAACCCGAATACAGATCATGGTTGAAGGTGCATTGATCTTGCTTGGCTTTGGTGTGAAAGGTTAGTAGAGGACCTGTATTGAAGACCACACCTCAGCTTATAGTTTTTTTTACGGAAGTGGACACATCATTTGCGACAAAATACTCAAAAAAAAAACAAAACAAAAAAAACACAGCATTCACACAGAAAAAAGCAATGCAGTAAGGCCAGAGTTATTCACCTTAACTCAAAAAAAGAGACATTTGGAGAGACCATGAAGTTATGGAATGTCCCATTTAATGGCGTTATTAGGAAACACGCGAGTGACAGTTAAGGAAGTACACTCACTGATCCAGGACTGTCCGTGTCTGGGATGCTCCTGTGTACAAGCGTCAGGTGCGAATTGCCTCTGACATGGGATGAAGTGGGTCAACAATACTGCAAATGATCGCGGGTAGTGTGTAAAATTCAACAGAACATTATTCTGTTGAATTTTACATTAAATATTTGAATAATCATTAAAACACATTTTTCAACATTTCAATTAGTGCATTTAATTGAAAGATTATCCTAGACCTATAGGCTAATTGTTTAATATTACAGCTTGATTGATAACTTAAGCTGAATTGTAAATTATAAGTGGTTGGGTAACAAATATTACAGAAAAGGCTTCAACTCAATGATGTCACCGCAGGGCAAATTAACTATATTGATTTAATGTTTGCATTAACCAAACAGTTGTAATGGAATTTAAAAGATTGACCACAAAAAAATCTTTAAATTATCGTTGAATCTAGGCCTAATTATTGATAACATTAAATTTTTTAGAGATTAGTAGTTAAAATGCCAGTGCAATTAGGAATGTTTCTGTTGTCATATTTTCCTTTCATTCTGCTGAAGTTGGCCCATTCTCTTTCTAGCAAGATGAACTGAGAAAGAAAGACAACCCACCCTCCCTCGCTTAACGCTGTTGCTCTCTACAGGCGGCAGCAACTGGGATTTTAGGCTATAAATGCTCTTTATGCTTCACGCTCAAGCGGTCGAGTTGCGCCATGACAACGAGCGAATGAATGTGGTGGTACAACAATTGAACGCATGTTTATTGAGCTTCGCAGTCGAGGCTACAATTCTTCATTCAAACCCGGATCGAAAAGTTGTCCATTAAAGCATTTCGAGTTACGAGTTCCTTGCGTGCGGGCTCTACTCTTTTTCATTACCGTTCTGTACCACAGCCATGGGAACCTACCCGTCACCTAAACTACTCCTTAACACATCCATGGAGGCCATCCTTATCCTACTCTAAGTCAATGGTAGATTGCCCATGGACACGACTGATAGCAAATCAGGATATATAGATTATTCGAAAACAGAAATTGTCTTGGACAAAAAAATGCATTCCGATTATTCTGTAGAAGCTCAAACAAACAACTACAGAACAGAGTTTTGGTTCCTTAGATCCTAGCCCAGGGAGAGAGTTGCCCATGTTATATATATATATTGTATGTTCACCAGTATCCAGATGGTCTGCTTTGCTCAAACAATACACAGAGCACAAACTCTTTTCTGCTATGCACCGCTTATGAGACAAAAGAAAGAGGTTGGATCTTGTTGCAACCGCCATGCACCCACCTTTGACACGTGTCAATTAATCGTACAATTTACTTCTCAGACAACATATATCTGCACGTCCTTCAGTTTTAGCAGCTTCGATTTTTTTTTGGACCACCTTCTCGTTTTGTCTTACCTCTGTTACTGGGAAAGCAGGTACAATAGATGCAGTCATAGATTTTCATGGAGAAAAGAACAATGTAATGGATCTTTTCTCTGGATCTTGGCGGTTATAGCTGCTAAACTTTAGAACAGCCTCCCCCATGCCATCAGATCTGCTGAGTCTGCAGTTTGGTTTAAGCGGCTGCTGAAATCTCATTTCTATAGGATAGCCTTTTTATAAATACACTCTGTTTGCCTTTAGTTTTATTTGTTTTGGTCGTATGCTTAATTCTTGTCTATGTACAAGGCATATGTATGTGTGTGTGTGTGTGTATGTATGTATGTATGTATGTGTGTGTGTGTATGTATGTATGTATGTATGTATGTATGTATGTATGTATGTATGTATGTATGTATGTGTGTGTATGTATGTATGTGTGTGTATGTATGTATGTGTGTGTATGTATGTATGTATGTATGTATGTATGTATGTATGTGTATGTATGTATGTATGTGTATGTACAGTATGTATGTATGTATGTATGTATGTGTATGTATGTATGTATGTATGTATGTGTACGTATGTATGTATGTATTGTAGGTGTGTGTGTATTGTATCCCATATATGAAGCACTTTGTAACTGTTTTAAAAAAGTGTTATATAAATAAAACAAATTAAAATTAAAAATACAATAAATGGATACAAAGGAGTAAAAAGGCTCTTGTCAGACAGAGGTCTGAAAGGCATTACTAGGGGTTTCCCATTGGAATTACTAGGGGTTTCCATTGATGTTTTCTACAGCCATCATGAGTGCCCTGTAGTTACCGTCACACAGTCAAAGCAAATGGCCAAAAGCTGCTGTGATGCTGAGCTGTCCCCTCACTGGTATCCACTGCCCAGCATGAGCAATTAGTCTAGTTAGGCTTACAGTATATCTCTTCAGCTTGCCAGGAGAGCTGAAGCTGATTCTAATAATATGATATCAACAGTTTCTCCCTACAGCTTCCCCCTACATAAGACATTAAAATCTTACACCATAAAACACAAATAAACGTATTCAAAACCATAAGCGTCACTGCTGTGATGAAATATAGTCAGTATAGTTGTAGTCTTTATTGTTAGACTTTCATTCTCATGCAAAATGTATCTAGACTGTGTGCGTTATGCATCAACTTTTGGATCTGTGTAGAACCAAGCAACATAGTTTTGATGTTATTTCTGTGAAATGTTGGGAACATTAAAATAGCAAAAAGACTGCGCTTCGCAAAGGTTCAGTGAGATATGATCTTCACAACAAATGTCTGCCACTGCAGGTCGGCCAATGTGTTGATATTCCCTCTTTTCTAAACCATGTTTACATTACCAGCCCGAGTCAACTCCTCCCAAGAATCTGTTTACCTGCAGCGTGTGAGGTTTTTGATAGACCGGGGAGAGGAGCGACGGAGAGGAGCGACGGAGAGGTGCTGCAGGGGAAAGGAAAAGACCAGCTTGTTTTGAACTGAAACGGCTTGTTGTTGTAATTCCTCTTCGCTATTGGTAGAAACAGAATGCAACACATAGCAGCTTTAAGCAGCAAATTAATTACATTCGTTTTATATGTTCCTACCCTAAAACATTTTGAAATTTGTGAATTTGTTTGACATTATAAACAACAAGATTAAATACCAATCCTCAACCACTTCGTACATCGACTAAAAGTGCATATGCTGGATATTTGGGAACAAAACAGTTCAGTCTAACTTGTTAACAGTGATAATTCTAGTGTTCTTACACAGCGTTGAAAGCATTTCCATGGGAAGAGCCACCACACCCACAGGTAAAGCATTCCCTTGCTTTAGCCAGTGAACGTGAGGACAGGTAATCCCCATACGAATCTTTATCAAACAAAGTATTAGCGGGGTGTTTTACTGTGTGTCCTTTTCACGATAGTTACTTAAATGCTTAGGAAGGTGCCCAGACTCAGAGCCCGAAGCCATTCAACAATGGAAAGGTTATTATATATTTATGGTGTTGTGCCAGTGTATTTATTCCGTTCCCTTGTCTGCATACGCAACAGCCCCCATGCGAGGTGTGAATTAGATTGTCTTTAGAAGCAAGAAAAGAGGAATAAGGACAACAGCACTCCTAAGGCCTTAGAGGGAAGGGCTTCACTAATACAGTTATATTACATCTTGCTTCTAAATGTCAGTTAGGAGAGGATTTTCAATTTAGGATGAAAGCATACATTTGTTCTGGTTATTTATTATAGTAATAATGGTGATGCCTACTTTTAATCATTCAGTAATATTCCAAATTCCAAAAATGTTTAACTTAGGATATTACAGTGTGGAAGCTTTTATTTCAAGATCTTTATTGTGCTCTTTTCTGCAGTCGGGAATCCAGCGATCTTTAGATGTGATATCTAATATCAGAATCATAATAATAATCATTTAGAATAATATATTCAGAATAATATAATCGAGAGAGCTAAAGAAGCTATGTGCAGGATAATGGTTTGGCATGGCTGGACATTGAGATAACTAATTTTGCTAATGTGAGCGCATGTCATTAAGGAAAACACTAGGGGTGCGGGCCTTTCTCGAAATGTCACTGATGGAGCTTGAATTTTTATCTCAACCTATTGTGGGTGCTTTCAAATTGCTGTCATTTCCTTTGTCCGTTCTGTGCAAACACACAAAGCTTTTGATCTTTCCTTTGAGTCTGCCGCTGAGAGACACATAAGGATTCGGAGGCGTCGAACCCTTTCCTTTCCAGAAGAATCCCACGGCGCGTAGCGTGGATGCGTCGACGCAGTCTGCGCGGAGCGTTACCCAAGCAAACCTAAAACGTCCTAAAACATAAGCCCTCGTCAAATTTAGGGACGTTTATTTCCCGAAAGGCAGTTTTGCCGCTCTAAGTATTAGCTGAGGAAAAGAAACCGTGCTGAGTACTGCTGAGTTTCTCCTACTCCTTAAATCTTACTCACGTAGAGCACACATCTAGAAAATTGAGTTAGTAATAGTAATAGCTTACTTTTGTGTTCGTTCAAACAATTTACCATGCGAGTTTAAAATGTTGAATAATCAGGAGTTTACTCCTTTGTTATTGTGGTGGAAATTTAATAATGCACGCACAAAATAATTGTGAGAATGAGATAGTTGCTTCAATGTGTAGCAATCATTTATTAGTCAAAGTCATATACTAATATGGTTCTTCTCCTCTAAGGAGAAGGCTACCATAGTCAAAGTCCGGTCCACCATCTCCCTGACAGAGAGTCAGAGGGAATGGCCCCGAGAAGAGAAAGCACAGTGGCTTTGTAATCATACTGTACAATAACAATTCTAACAGTCGTAGCTTAGCTTCACAGACAGGCCTTGAAACAGCAGGTGCTCTAGTAAGGACATAGGCAGAGAGAAAGTTATGGCTGCCTTTATGTTTCGTCTACCTAACTAACAGGAAACTGCAAGAGTCTAAACATTATTTTAACACACAGTACCTTCTAAACATAAATAGTAGTTACATGAGTTCATCAGATTGTATTATTCCCTCACATTGCCAACCCTTTTTGTTCGGGAGAACAACTATAATAATCAATCTGAATAGATCATACATCATACATAAACAGTTGTTTATAATCAAACTATAGAAAAATTTAAATAATAAAAACTATAGAA
>OMKK01085117.1:0-16744 GCA_900302305.1 Polymixia japonica
TCTTGTAGAAAACCTTCCCAGAAGAGTGGAAGCTGTTATAGCTGCAAAGGGGGGACTGACTCCATATCAATGCCTATGGATTTAGAATGGGATGTCATAGAAGCTCCTGTAGGTGTAATGTGTAGGTGTCCCAGTACTTTTGTCCATATAGTGTATCAAATGGAATTCAGTGTTTTGCTAACTATGATAGTGGTAGTAAAAATGATCAGCTTACTGCCATAAGATTCACACAGCTCTCTTGTGTCAACAGGTCAGGTCGGTTTGTGGAACTAATGGGCTATATGTGCGGGTTGCGGGGTGGGTACGGCATTGCACGTCACAGGGGCAGGTCTTGAAAATCAGACCCGAAAAGGATCCTGGCATACATCAATGATGTTTGGTGTGCACACTGTTATGGAAATTAATAATTGCATGCTCACAATGTGAAAAAGAGCAGTTGTTTAAAAAGTATCAATTTATTAAGCTTACAATATATGGGTATATGGTCCACCCCTCAGACAACGGCTTCGCCTTGAGGGAAAGCTCTGGGAAAGCAGGTATTCTGGGAAAGTTATGGGAACAGGGGAAAGTTATGGCTGCTTTTATATTTTGTCTAAATAGCAATGTGTTTATCTACACAGAGCAGGAACAGGCTGAAGGCTAAACATATTCTTTCAACATGAAGTATTTCTCAACACAAATGAGCAGTTACATTAGTTCATCACACATCCTAGAGTCAGATTTGATTTTTCCACTACAACACTTATTCAAATTAAATCTTTTTAATAAAAGTGTTGGTGCTCCTTAATTCTTTTTTATACATTTATAATAATTTTCAGCGTAAAATGAAAATTGAATAGGCCTATTTTTGTGACAAGGAAATTGCCTGTAAGACTATGTAGAATAGAAATTATTGATGAAAATAGGCCTGGTGGGGAAGGTTGTGATGGTATCAGATTTTTTTTTTAAATATTGTGATATTTATTTTTATAGACATCGCCTATCGCTAGTTTGAAATGGTTAAAAAAGCTCACATTTAATTGAGGATTTTCAGTAAAATGCAGCAAAATTCTAGTGGGATCTAAAGGGTTTTTAACCATTGTTATAAAACAGACGCAGAACAGTTATTTAAAAATAAAAACTTAAATGCCCAAATTTGGTGGCCTCTGGCACATTCTAATGCCGCTATTCCATCATATAAACTGATCTTAATTATTGCATATTTTAGTGGGTTTGCCTACCCGATTGTAAACATGTAGCCTAGTGAATTATTGTAAAGGAGAATTAGGCTTTGTGTGCATTTTAGCCCACACAATCTGTAAATAGCTATTAATATTTAAAACCACGCCTATTCCTGACTGATCAGAACTTCTGTAATTA
The DNA here is from genome assembly GCA_900302305.1 of Polymixia japonica. NCBI lineage: Eukaryota > Metazoa > Chordata > Actinopteri > Polymixiiformes > Polymixiidae > Polymixia > Polymixia japonica. The sequence continues at coordinate 1,360 of OMKK01085117.1, forward strand.
AGAATCATTACACCTTGTTTATTTTTTATTCACTCTAAGTTTTATCAAGACATGCTACAATGATGGCTAATGTATTGTTTTACTAGAAACACAAATGCACTCATTCAATGAAAATGAACAAGGTTATTTTAAGGGGGAGCATGTTTTTAATTTCATGTCTTATCTAGCCTATGTGTTAGTTTTAAATTAAATTATTTATAAAATAAACCTATGCCTAAAATAACAAAATATGTGAATCACTTGACTGAAATCATGTCAATCTACTGAATCAACTCAACTTCTAGTCATCTTCGTCTTCATCTTCATCTGACTCCATGCCCAACTCAAAAAGTGTTGAGCTGCTCCTTGGTGCTTTCCTCATATGACATAGGCCTGTTACTTTGACAACAGTGCCTGTTTTAGTGTGTGTTTGCACTGCGTCTTAGAGATGGCTCTGCTGTAAAAAGTACAATGTAAATAAAGATAATTGATTCATTTGTTCATTCATTTAGCCCGTAATCATCTGTGTGGCATATATGGAAATGCCATGCTTTCGGTGGACTTTTTAATACTTATTGCACAATATAGTCTAAAGGCCATGTAACTACGTTTACGTAATGATTTATTGTTTTAAAAAGTCATGTATATCAAATTGGATTGTCCTAACATTGTCAAGTTGCTGCCGGTGTTTTCCGAAGTAGCGCGTCTAATGAGGTCCCCTGTCTGTGCAATCAATGCAATTCTTAATGTGTTTTGTCATCAATTATTTTGCTAATATTTGTCAAACACTGAAGACGACTCTCCTCTCGGCAGGACACAACCCCTAACTGAGCATACGCACATTCATATAGAGCATGATGGGACTGATACAGACAGACAGGCACGTTTCTGTCATCATGGAGGCTAGTGGTCGTAAATGTACACGCATAGGGAATCACAACTTGTTAATCAAAACTATTTTATTAGAATCAAAAATTTATATAATAAAGTGTGTGTGTGTGTGTGTGTAGCCTACGTACACTTGTGCGTGTCCAAGCATGCCAACAGGAGTATTGTTTTTACCTTGGACTGTCTGTCTGTCTGTCTGTCTGTAACTGCAATAATTCACACATTTCTTATCCAATTTGCCTCAAACTTGGTGGATAGGTTGACAGTCAGCCATCAAAGATCAAACAGTCAGCAAAGATGTCAGATGACGGTCAGAATTTAGCCATTGGTGTATGAGGTGATGTGGTCTATGTTTTTTAGTCTTTGGACCCAGCATCTTTCTGACTGCCTTTCTAAGTAATGCCACTGTCTGTTATCTACAGTGTTAATGTTGGCAGCTATTTTAGATTTACTCCTAGTCTTTAGATGAAAAATGTTTTAGTTTTAGTCATATTTAATCATTTTTATCCTTAGCTTTAGTCTAGTTTTAGTCTATGAAGATTCTGGACATTTTAGTCTAGTTTCAGTTGATGAAAACGCGGAACATTTTTGTCTAGATTTGGTCAATATTTCAGGCATGTTAGTAGCATAAAAGTTGTTTCACTCTTCGTCTTGTCTTTATTTGGCAACAAATATAGACATAGATTTAGTTTTCATTGTCAAGTATACATTTTCGTGTCATCAACGTCTCATCTTCATCAGTGGAAGAAGGGTTGTTGATGCATAATGTTCGTCAGACTTTTTGGCTGGCAGGCAGTCAGAATGTCAAACTATCATTTACATTACGTCCAACCTGCTTCCTGTTGATTCTTCCTCACTGTATCCATTTGACCATACCTGGTGATTTAACCATCATTGTATTTAATCTCCAGGTGATCTGTAAATCAGACGCTCCAACAGGGGACGTGCTCCTGGATGAGGCTCTAAAACACATCAAAGAGACCCAGCTGCCAGAGACGGTGCAGAGCTGGATCGAGCTCCTCAGCGGTGAGTCCAGTCCGCTCCTCTCACAGCTCACACAGTGTTCAGTAGCTCCTTGTCTGTCCCACTGTCCTACGGCGGCTGCTGCGATTAGTAATAACAATGTCTCATCATGTCTGGCTTTTGGTTGGATAGATAGAAAAAAAAAAGTAGTGAGTGGGGGAAAAGCCATTTCAACTGGCTCTGGTTGGCTCCATTTGAGTAGGGCCTGTCTGATATTGTGGCAATATGTAATACTGTGCAGTATGGCACTGATGTGCCTTTACAACAACATCAAGGCAACAGGGAATACCATTTATCAGGGCTGGACTCCTACACACTTTCATTGTCCAGTAAATGCCTTGAAATGTTCCAGCTTGAGGAGGTGTTAACATTACCATGAAAAACTATACAGTACTGTAGCTGCAAAGCTCAAGAGGAAGTGACACTATTAGACACATTTACAATCCAGCATTGCAATGTCAGCTATCGTTTTATCAGATATAAAGATACCAAATCTTTACGTCCACTCTGGCGTCATTAATTAACACTAGAAGTGCGGAGGAGCGGTCATTTGGCCACTATGCATTTAAAAAAAAAAAATCTAAACAGCACTAAAGAAATTGCACCACCCTCCTTCCTTGATCCTAAATATGTGTTTTTTTGTACACCAGTGTTCTTAGAATTTCAAAATTAGAATTAAAGTTAGAAGCTATTTAGCTCCTATTGAATAACAGCAGCCTCCTGTCAGGACCTTCCTTTCAATGTTTCAGTTCTCCTTAAATGCACCAGATGGTGCAAAGAATAGACTTAATTCTCTTACAGATTATTTGAAACCTTTTATTGATTTGAGATGATTCAGTTTGAATAAAATAACTGATTCTTCTGAAAGATGTTTGGACTGTTGATTCTAACTGTCTGTGTCAATATTGGCCTGGACATTTTTTTTAATCCAATGAGCACATTCGATAATACTGCTCAATAATACAACTTCATATTGTTTGGTGTAGGATTGAATATAGGCTACCCTATTCCAAGTATTCAAAAATGAAACAAATGATACATTATTTATTAAATAAATGATTTAGGCCTAATTCCCATACTCTGTGCCGAAATTAATTTTGATTATTGCCATTGAACTGACGGCATCATAAATCATCACAGGGAACTTCACCTACAAGTGTCACCAGTGTTTGGGTCAATGACGTGATGCACATCTTTTTTGTGTCCATATGGTTTAGTTAAATTTAAAAGGGTTAACATTTTAAAATAAACTTAGAAATGACTTGCATACATTCTTTTTTTGAAGACCTAGTCTAAACTAATGTCAATGTGGTGTAACCGTAAAAACTTTGTACCAAATAATTAAACTTGCTTAAAAAGGTGAAATTCTCAACAAAACACTCTATCGACTAGTTTGGCATAATCTTACATTAGAACTATTTAATAGTAACTAAAAGTAATGGAACACCATTGTTCTGAATATTATAATTAATTTGGGGAATCATGTCAGTCAAGTCAACTTTCTGAAGTGTCAAGGTGGTGTAACCACTATTCAAGGAGCCATTTTGTTAATATTGTGCAAGAAGACCATGTGACAGGAAATTGTATCACAGAGAAGGATGACCCTAACTGGGTTAGTAACTCTCTTGGTCAGGTATGCTAACATGTCATGTCAATTATAAAAAATAGTATTTACTTTAGAAATTATGTTTGAAATATTCACACCAAGGTCATGTGCTTACATAGCTGTCCATGATGATGCTTGTCAAATTTGATTTTAAATTGAATTGTCAAATGGTGTAACCAGACTCCTATTGCAAGCCTTTCTGTTAGACGCCAATTTTGTAAAATATCAGTAGTTTATGATGCTGATTACAGCTGTAATATAAAAGCAGTCAATATAAACAAGCAATTTCTTCAACAAACAATGGTCTTTGACTGTAGAAGCAACATGGTCAGGTGGTGTAACTGGTTTGTGTCAATTGGCGTAACCAGTATTTTTCATACAAATATGATAATATACAGGAAACTTAATGTGGAATAAAATGTAATCCTCTATTGCCATGTAATAACATGTTTTTTGTTTTTTGTTTTTTACTATTTTTACATAATTTGTCAGATTATTTAGAATATTATTTAGTTTTCAGCATACGTCCTGCTCAATATTGCAAAAATGCATTCGAATTTAAATTTTGAGACATCTATTTTCATGTGATATTTTAAAATGAAGTAATTATTTTTACACTTCATTTAAAAATTAATTTAGTACACAATTTTTACACTTTAGTACACTTAGTACACTTACATACACTCTAGGTGGATAAAATATTTAATATTTCTCATTCATTTGTGGTTACACCACTTGCCATTTTCAGGCGCATTCAGTTTTACCTTTTGTAAAAAATAGTGCAAATGACATGAAACCAACATAAATACAAAATGTACATTTGAACAAACCTGATGCATGCTTTTAAGACAAATTTTTTAAAGATTTTTGAATTGGTCATCTTGCCAATCCTTATTTGTCACTGACCCGTTAATGGTCTTTGTGTTTTATTAATGGTCATGTCAAATGAATAATCATATTCAAGTGACACACAGGAATAAAACAGCCTATAATATTACACAAACACATAAGCATCATAAATATTTTGGTAAATCTAAAACTACTAAAACAACAACAGCCTGAGCAGGACTATCCGAGAAGAATTTCTTAGTCCCTTCAAATCGCCATGATTCTATTTTAGGTTATTTCTTTTGGTTTAAAATGTAAAATCTGGTTATACCATAAGAAACTGCAATGCGACATGAGACCTAATTGCTGAATCCATGCATTCTCAGTCTGCGCTGAAATTAATTCCCAGTTTCACTTCTCTTGTCCCTAGAATAATAGTCTAATTATATACTGTATGTAATGCTGAGTTGAAATATGAAAGAGACAAACATGTTGGCAGGCAACAGTCCATAAACAAGCCAAATCACACCAAACACCAAACAAAATTATGATTTTTCATTTGAAATTACCATTAGCCTACTAAAACATAGAGAGCTATAACACAGACCTTGTCTAGTCAAGCCCCTCAGTCAATCACTGTTTTAGTTAATAGTAATTTCAATAGAATAATCATAATTGCTCCACCCATGCCATCATCTCCATTCATTAACTGATTAATAACCTAATAATTGCTCTCTTTGATGGCCCATCATAATGGGCTTGGCAGTGTCTTCTCACTGTCGTTATCTCATTTGTCTGATGGTGATAAACATACAGTTTTGACTTGATGAAGAGCCAGTGTGTTGTGGTGGAGGATGACTGGGTGAACTAAGATATAGTTTCAATAAAAATCTTTTATATGAAATCAATTACTATGAAATAAATTCTCACCTGTGCGCTGTAGGCCGATAAGTGACCCTGTATCTTTATTTGGTAGTATGCAAAAGAAATAATTTGGGGTTTCTCAGATTGTTGGCCCGAGCAGAATGCAGTGTTTCCCTGCCATTATAAGACTTGGGTGCAGCGCAGCGTCCAAGCCGAATGAATGGGAAATATGAAAAAAAATGTTATATGCAGCTAAAATAATAATAAATTATTAAGGCCTGGATATTCCTCTGGGATTTTTGTCCTATTAGAAGTCTGTGTAGTTTGATATGGAGCATAAGTGGCAATCAAAATGTTCAGACTTGATTTAACTGCTATGCTGACAGAGTGGCTATTTCCGTGTCCAAAATGTACGTCTGCATGGGTCAGAGTTTCCGTAGATGCAATTCTCCCGTCAAGATTTTTTTAATATAAATCCCAACGTTCGAGTCAAAAGTGGCATACACATCTGCTGTGAATTTATGCCTAGTACTAATACTAAATTTATTACTTCTTGCCCTCCTGTCTGTGGATTGATTCACTGTCTAACACTGACCTTAAATAGCGACTGAATCCATTTATTCTGTCTCCTTACCTCATATAGAGGTTGAAGGGTAAGAAACCCTTATTACCTCCCTCAGTGTTCCACAACAGTCTTACTATTTTAAGTTTACACATACCAGTAATCTATATATGTGTCTGGGTTACACAAAGGTTCATATTTAGGATTTTAAATTTTGCTAGGAAATTATTTTGCCAGGCTAATACAGTGAAATAGTTTAATCTGGGGAGAGACTTAGTCTAAAAAAGACTTTGAACCAGTACTTAAAGGTTAACAATACACACAATAAGAAATGTTAGGATATGTACAGAGAATATTCCCTCAGTTGTTTTCTGCTGTCTCTACAGACGAGAAATAGCAGTGTTACCGCCGCCACAGCAAAAAAAACAAAAAAACACCAACTTTCCACAAACAATCATGTCATCAGGATTCACCCGGGAAGCCTGGTTCCTGACCCCCGACGCATTACGGAATTCAGTCAGCCGGCTCTCTTCCTGGGGTGATCGCACTGCTTGTGCTGGCATTGGGTCTGGCTGGGTGGTCGTCTCAAGGTCCGCTGCACTTAATCCAATTCCTGCGCTTCCCTTTTAGCCTAAATGAAAGTGATTAGATATGTTACCTTCCCAGATCAGGGGCTCCGAACCGTAGTTGGCAGACCTCTGGTTTTAGGCTATTTTGATTGACTTTTCTGACTCGTAGCTGGTTATAGCAATAGTTACTGAAAGCACAGCCTTTCAGTAACTATTGTACTGCAACCTGAGCAACCTGGCTGACTGAATAACATGACTACCGCTAATGGCGTACACTTTTCTGTTACTGCGGCAACGTGCTGATACTTCTCTCACCACCGGGAGAGACTCACTCCCACAACAAACCTGCTAGACTGAGTCACGTACACAGGTAACACAGGTGCAGTTAGGCTGTTGTTGAGAGAAGCACTGGAGACAGACGAATAGTTGAGGACTTTATTTATTTTATTGTATTATTATAATAATTATTAATATATTATTTATTTTATAAAGATGTGGAAAACAATGATGTCTGCATTTTTTCTCAGTAGTACCCCCTTGGTTCACATTGAATGCGAGAAGTCCCTTGTGGTTTCTTACTCGTCTATTCGACCTCTTCGAAGTCAACCTTGATGATCTCACCCGCATCCTGTTGGGTTGTTGAGGCTGCGTTTTGGGTTGGACATCTCTGTCATTTAATTTTTTAATTTCATTTTATTTGTTCTTCTTTTCTAAGAGTGGTCAAAAGAGTTTCACCACATGCAAACCTGTGCTGTTGACAACAACAGCATATACAGCAAAACAAACAAAAAATAAAGACAGAAACAGAAACGAAGTCATCCAAGAAGGAGGCTGACCGATCGAGGAATAAAACTTCGTCAACATGATGTGTCTTATCAAAGATGACGAGAGCTGAGGGATTTCAGAGGTTTGAAGACACCCAGCTTGCTGTACTTCTTCTGGACAGGTAACTAGCTGTTATTTTACTATATTATCTTGTGACGTGACATATCTAGTTTGGTAGTAACAATTACAACCCGCATAAACGGGGCGTTTCGAAGTTCTGCAGGCATCGTGTTGGCGAGTAGCTCTGGTTTGCACATTTATTCAGAGTGACTGGGCTCCAGTTTTTATAATGTAAGCAGTCTGTTATATTAGGTAAGCAGTTGTGCTCTGTAACAGTTAGTCGATGGTGTGTAATACTTACAGGATGTAATAACTGGGGCCTAAATGTGTTTGATAGGTTAGTGTAGCATAGCCTAATTCAACTAAACATCGGTGAACGAAGCTCCCGTCTTGATAACCAATGACATGCTCCTGAAAACTAGAGTAGGTAGCTGTTGAATGTTGCTGTCTGACTTGTGGTCCTGTAGCTACGTTTATGACGGTATAGTCTAATGTTTTCTACAGTACTCTTTTACATGGTAGTATATCAGGGTTGGAAATTAACTCTTTTGTCCCCCTGCCGCTGTGGATTCCAAAATCTACCAGCCACTCAATTTCTTTCTTTTTTTTCTTCTTTAACCGGCATTGTGTAACTGCATGCGAAAAGTAATAAAACAAGATCTACAACATTCAAGCAATTTATTTCATAGGGTAAATATTTAAACTCTTAAGGACATTCTCTCTCTCATACACGCACATAGTACACACAAAAGACCCGCCCCTACTCTGCCACTGATTGGCTCTGATCTCACTCCTCATGCCTAAACCTAACCAACGAAGGCAATGAGTACTAGCCAATCAGAGGCAGAGTAAGGCGGGTCTTTGCTGAAAGCGGGTGGGGAAAAAAACAAGGCAGATTCAATCTGCATTGTGGAATGTCACAAATCACTCTGTTATGCTACTTTTATTTACCTGCCACCATGGCTGGTAGGTTGAGCAAATTCGTGGCGGGTGCTAATTTCCAACCCTGTAGTATATCGATCTTTTAAACTCCGAATTCAGCCTGCTAACAAGGGATGCTAACATGATCCTATGTATAGGTAGCGAACTATATCTAGCTGTCTAGTACAGCTATGATTTCAAGGAAAACATTTTCGGTTAATACAACTACCGTTATGATGCACTCTTGATTTTTTTTTTTTTTAAATGAGCCATGTGTTTTTTGCAGTCACAAGAAAGACCTATCGCCTACAATAACAGCCACACTCCTGAAACGATGATTGATGCGCAGGCCTGCAGCCTTGCTTCCAGGATCCCTGAAGAGTCTCTCTCAGACAGGTGAGCAACATGCTGGCAGGCTAACCTTTGCTGGACACAACCCTACCACTGTATTGCATGGATATTGACATAGCTTAGGAAACTATGGTTATATTTGTTTGTGCCTACATTTTTACTGATCTCTGTTTTCTGTAATTTTATTAAAAAGCTATGTAGTACCATTTATATTTTTTACACAGTAACAGTAATATTAAATACAGCCGCAAGCGGCGATCAGCGGGGTCCAGGCCACTAGCGTCGCGCCCTATGCAAATGTGGCTGAAGACAAGTTTTAGAAGAATGGAAAAACAAGAAGGAAAAAAATAAATAGCTGCAGCAATGGAGAGTTTGGAGCCTGCAAAGACTTTTACGACAAAGGCTGTGGGGGAAAGACATGGATGAAAATGTCGAAAAGATTTAGCACAGGGGTTAAGTATCTTTCTTAAGGATACCTCAACAGCTACGATCACACCGGGGATCAAACCCGAGACGTTGTGGTGTTCCCTACAAGCCTCATAAGACTGAAATGCTTTGGAAAACTCTGGTGATGGTCCTTAAAAATGTATTGGTTAAAGGCCCGTCTCTGAAAAGTTCAGTTAAGAGAATTTAGATCATCAAACAATTGTGTTCACGAAGGGGAGTGGAAATCTGGCAGGGGGTGAAAGTTTGGCACAACACCGGACACGTCATTCAGATCGTCTCCAATTATCAACAGACTACGTTGCTGTTTTATTGATTTTCATATATATAGGGATGTCCGTGTGATATCACGTTGCTGGATGGAGATAACAATCCATGTATATTCCTGCATCTCTCTAGAAGAGAGAGAGCTCTATTGCAGCTACGTGCTAGTGATGCTTTTTATGGTTAATATAATCACGCTACTCTAACATATCCATACTTTCCAGATGATAGAATATTTTGTTACTTTAATAGTATTATCTCCAGTACTGAGATAATCTGAGCCGTTAGCAGCTAGCTAGCTACAGACGTAAAGATTAGTTTGGAAAGTGATGGACCATTTGTGTGCATTTGCCATCTAGTGGTTGGAAATGACAACAACTTCCAGTCAATGGGTTTATTGCCACCTTTGGCGGCATGTTGTAAAGCACATTCATCATGGACCGTGCACATCAACCGACAGGAACGTAATCTGGGAGGTTACACGTGAATTCTGCACATTTTGATATATTGCATGTCTATATAGTGTGAAACCTGTGGGCCGCATTCTTCCCTTTGACAGAAGAATAAAAGAATAATAATAATAAAAAGAAGAAAGATATATGTGAGATTATAGTAATTTAGTATAACTATAACTATAACTTAGTAACTATAGTAATTATAGTTACCTTTTTCTGTCTGTGCTCAAATAGGGGGAACATTATTTTTTTAAATATTCTTTCCGGTTCGTGACTTTTATTTTGAAATGCGTCTCCAGTGAAATGCTATGCAGCGCTGTCTTCAAGTTAAAGCAAAGCAACGGCTCCGTGTTGCTCTAGTGACGCAAGCTGTAACATTTCATCTTTCATTCTGCTCTCAACTAACTTCAACTAACTAACGTAAGTGGAGCCAAATTTGGAGACTTTATAGCAAAATCGGCAATCAACACTGAATATTATTTATCCTATACTGTTTTCATTTGAGTTCCTCATAAATTATTGAATGTTTATCTGTCTTCTTTTAAACCAAATATCGTTTTTGCCATAATGTCCAAGTTATTTTCTTCTAGTGTTTGTAAATGCGAGTGCCTGTATTGTAGTGAAGTGAAACCCGGTGTGCCGAAATTTCACTCCCTGACAGATTTCCTCTCCCGTTCGCGTAAAAGCCCCATAAGAGTGAAATGCTTATTAAGGCTATGAAAGGCATTGATGAAAATATTGAAAAGATTTAGCACAGGGGTTAAGCAACTTTCTTAAGGATACCTCAACAGCTATGATCACACCGGGGATCGAACCTGAGACGTTGCGGTTTTTGTGATGAGGAAAGGAAATGAACATGAAGCTGACACGTACTGGCATTTAGTGCACTTGTGATTAGGCTGCTAGGCTAATGTAAGCACATGGCATGACTGTTAAGGTGGAATGAGACAATTTGCTAATGCTAACATGCTATGCTAATTACCATTATGTAGTATATTTGCCAGTATTTGACGAAGGTACATATGCTAGGCCTCCCTCTGCATAATGTAGCTCGGGATTTTTGTGAAGAACGGACAAAGGATCAAAGAGTTATGGCCAATTATGTGATAGGCCACATATCATTAAAAGGTCATTAATTGATAGCAGCCAAACCGTTGGGCCTATCAAAAATCTGAATTATATTTTTGTGAAGGGCGGTCCCTAGATGGTCCACACCACGTTTGGTGTGAATGGGACCAACGGCCTAGGAGGAGTAGGGAAAAAACTGTTTTGGACAAAATTCAAAATGGCAGAAAATCTAATTAGGCAGAAATGGGCATGGCCTACATGATTACTACATGATGCAGACTGACCTAAGGAATGTTGCGAAAAAAGAATTTTGTTCGCTTGACTTACGGTTCAGAAGTTATAGGCTGAAACGTAAAGTACATTGTCTGCCAAGTTTGGTTGCTGTAGGTCTTGCGGTTTCTGAGATCCACATACTTTTAGCGCGGAGGTATAATAATAATCATAATAATCCTTACAAAAACAATAGGGTTCCCACACTTTGTGCTTGGACCCCTAATAACAATAATAACAGTAATCATGCATTTCATTGTTACTATCTTCCATGAATATTCTAATATCTTCACATTTCAGGACAGATTTCAGGACACATTGATTATTAGCCATGTTTCATATTTTTGACTATACACCCCTTGCTATATGTTGCTCTTGCTACTGTGTATTGACACTGGTCCTGGTCACACGACTGATGGTACTACAACTTCATGTTATTTTTAGTCATTTTCTAGGATAGTGATGATCATGATTTCTGAACAGTATCTTTTTAGAATAATGCAGCTATCATTCATTATGTACTGTTTACATGAAACATTATACAGTTCTGTTCTCCTTTAGGATATGTGGATCAAGTGTTTCAGCTTCAGCCCTCCAGTGTATGAAGCTCGGACCCTCCTAGCTGCCCTGGACTACAACCATCATGTACCACAGCCAAGAGAAAATCTGATGGCTCCATTGAGTATGTTTCCCACATCTTGCTGTGGAGTTTTAATAATGGCAGTTACTGAGCAATATAAGTTGCATGAGTATTTTTAACTGTATCTCAAGTCCAGTAACAGATTGTTAGTTCATGAAATACAGCCAAATTAGGAGGCAATAAACTCATTAATTTGTAACCGTAATGTACGTGCCTCCAAAACATTGTAACATTTCTGAAATGCTGTTATCAAATATATAATTGTGATATTCTTTCAAAAGTACAAGGACTAGAACTGTAGAAGATAGTTCGTGCAGAAGATGGGGACCACCTGCACAGCCAGTCCTACCTGACACTGAAAACTAGCACCAAGAAATGTTAACTAATGTGATGGAAATCTGAAAATGAAGAGTTCTCAACAAGCTTGTCTTTGTGAGTTTTAATATAATCTAAAGGGATCAGTACATTGTCTGAGCAGACGGACAAGTCAGCTGACTGACAAGACTGATGCAGGATACCAGGTATTCATAATACTCATAGTGAAACAGCAAGTCATACAGAGGCCATACAAAAACCATACATATGGTTCCCATACATTCGTTCTGTTATTGTTTAATAAGACAGCTCCTGAAAAGCTCACAGTTCCTGCAGCAGAGATTACACATCTACCAAATTCATAGGTTTATAAGGCACAGTGGACACTTGTGGAAGTTTCCATCACACTAACAAATGAGAATGCTTTGAGAAAGGCTTATTTGCACAATATGAAAACATACAATGCAATATAAATATAGAAGAAAGGAATGCGCATTGTCCAAAATAAGTAATGTAAGCTGAAAATAAATAAATCCTAGCCTACTGATTCTGAAATGACCCAAAAACACGCATGCACTGATCAGTAACGTGTGCAGTCTGGGTTTCTGTAAATTAGGCTACTGCACTTTTTTTAAATGTTTTTTTTTTTTAAAGTGTAGCTAGCTACTGTACTTTTCTGTGATTGATTATCCTGTTTCGGTCCTTCATGGAGGGGATTGACAGGGGTGGTATTTGTGAATTTGAGTGAAATGTATGAATTAATTGTGTGGAAGTTTTAAATAATTTTTAAAAAATTAACAAAAAATCAATCAATGATTTGATTTTGTTTTAAAATTAATATGAATAAATAAATGCAAATCTAATCCCTGCTCTAGTTTAATTCATGTTCTCGCGTATCGAAACCTTATGCTTAGAATAAGTCATGATTGGTTGAACTTGACTCATGAACTACATTGACTATCATATTGATGCTAATGGGTAAACATTTTGCCTGTTTTGCTTTAAGCACTGATATAGGTAACATTCATTTTGGCACATGAGTAAAATATTTTGATTAATTTAGGTTCTTTTGCAGGTGAAATAGTGCTAACAACTGTGGTGGTAACACACTTATACTGTTGTGGTTAACTATCTTAGTTTAATCGTCCGAACAACAATAACCCATAAAATTACAACTCGGCATATTTAGACAAAATCAAAAACCATTACCAACAGCTATAGTCCTTAAAACCTTAACTAATGTGTTGTCACCGGTTAGATTGTCAAAATTAGAAAAATAACAGCTTCAATCCCTGAGGAGCTATGTTAGCATTAGTGACTTGCGTCCAGTTACCTAACGTTATAGTTCCCTCAAACAATGGATAATGAAGATGCGTACCAGAGGAGATTTAGAAGTGGGTTATGCAATGCCAACTGAAAAATAAGTAGGTATAAGCCATATACCTGCGTATACCCTGCAATACACCACTGCTTAGATGACAAGCTAAACATTACCTAAAGCTAGATAGCCATATCCTAAGATTACCATGGATTACATTACATGAATCTTGAAACACCAATGCACAAAATAAACTAAATCTATAGCTAATGTATAGCTGCATGTTGCAAAATGAATTAATTACTGTACCATGAAAGATCCATCACTTGATGTCCCACTCCACTCGACTATGATACTATGAACTGGCCTGAGAGGTCATGTGTTTCGAGCAACAGCGGTGTTGTGAAGTGAAAACAATGCAAGGGGGGAGGGGGAGTGCGACATCTAGTGGCTGAATGTTGTCAATTGCACCTTGAAGGGGAAAATTAAATTAATAAAAAAAAACGGATTCATTAAAGCCATAAAATAAGAATTTGAATATAAAATGTTAAGGCTTATGTTACATAAAATGTAGAGCATCAATTTAGGCTTAGCCTGACAGTTAACCTGCCCCAGAGCATAAATTGCCATAGTAACTGATCTTAAACTATGCTGAACTTGCATTATGGAACCGAATCCATTGGAGATTAGTCAAACTGAAATAAGCCTGGTTTATTTGGTGATCTCGCTTTATGGAATATTGCTCAAAACTACATCTTGCAAAATGTATGCATCCGTGTGTGGGAGCATGAAGTCCAGTTGTTGGCCACAGCACTTTTTCATATCTGTGTGCATTTGCCTGCATCTCCTGCAAGACACACAGACCTGGTTGTTGACCTACCAGATTGGGACTGGAGTATAGTCATCATCAGAGCCAATGCTGTCATCTTGGAAGCTCTGATAATTAAAAAAAAAAAGTGATTTTATGTTATACGTGGCTAGGTAGCTTTTGTAATATTTACAGTTAGTTACGTTGCTTTGTTAGCTAATGCTAACGTTGTCTAGGTATCTCGCTAGCTTACTTGGTTGATAGGGGAAATGCATTCATTTCTTATGCATTAACATCTTTAGCTTACCGAGCATAATTACTAATTTTGGGATAATGTATAGCGAGGTATGTGTCTGTGAGTAACATCTAATGATTATGATTATTTGTTTCGTTATTACAAGTCTTCTCAACACTGGAAGCGTGGAGGAGTGGTCATTTGACTGCTAAGCATTTTTTTCTTTAATATCTCGGTGCTAAAAAAAGTTGCACCACCTTCCTTCCTTGATTTTCCTAAATGTGTTTTTTACACACCAGTGTTCTTAGAATTTCAAAATCACCTTTAGAAACGAAGTTAGAAGCTATTTTGTTCCTATTACTATGAAATAACAGCAGCCTCCCGTCAGGACCTTCCTTTCAATGTTGCAGTTCTCCTTCAATCCACCAGAGGGCGCAAAGGACAGACTAACTCTCTTACACATTATTTGAAACCATTTATTGATTTGAGATGATTCAGGTTGAATAACATAATTGATTCTTTTTTCTTTTTACATTATTTTTTTATCCAATGAGCGTATTCGATAATATCACCCAATAATACAACTTCATATTGTTTGGTGTAGGATTAAATATAGGCTACCTTATCCAAGTATTCAAAAATCGAACAAAGGCTACATGGTCTATGAAGTTAGAATATTTAGGCCTAATGGCGTAAGGCCTATGGCCATTGAACTGACTGCATCATAAATTGTTGCGGGGCAACTTCACCCACTTTAGTGTCACCAGTGTTTGTTCTTTATGTTTTAGTAATGGTAATTTTAAATGAATAATCATATACGAGTGTTACGCAGCAATAAAACAGCCTATAATATTACACTAATGCATAAGCATCGTAAATATTTTGGTAAATCCAAAACTACTAAAACAGACTGTCAGCTGTTAGTGGGAACGAATATGACGTATGGGTGTTCCTGGTCTATCTACCCTCGTAGTTCTTTGAGAAAGCTGTGCTGTTTTGTGTCATGGCTTTCAGGCATGCTACAAACTACTACTCCCTGCATGCAACACTCCAATAATAGCTCAGCTATCAAGTCCTTCACAACACTTGGTC
>OMKK01085118.1:0-12344 GCA_900302305.1 Polymixia japonica
TGTGTATGAGAGTTGTGTGGAAGAGTTTAAGTGCCAGTTCTAGTGCTACTTTGTACAGTGTGGCTGTGGCTGACAACAGTCAACAATAAATAATATTCTTATTAGGAATACATTTGCCTCCTGCGTGAACTGTGCGTAGCTGAATAGGCATACGCAACTGTATTTTAACCTTGGTCATAATGGTGGTACTTGGAGAGCCAAATATTTTCTGAGGTGGTACGTGGTGTAAAAAGTTTGAGAACTACTGGTTTATAGAGATTAGCTGAGATAAGTACTTTTTGATTACACCTCATATAGGACAGGTACACAGTTCACCCAGATGTCTTTCCTTCAATAAATCTTCTATTGCTCTAACACACAGCTGCATGTCACAGCATGCACAAATTTAGTAAGTGTGCATCCCTAAACTATTTCGTCCTTATTTATTACCACGCTAGGCTAAACACAGGAGAAAACTGATGATGCGCACACCGAAAGATTCACTTCCACTTATGGCTCTGTTTACCACTCGTTTAATTTCTATATCGCAACCCTGAACAACCGATTCCACCTTAACAACTGCTTCTATGCGTCAGCGCAAAGAAGAGAAAGGCAAAAGACAGAAAAAATATGCAATCCAATGCCTTAATGCGGTCAACAGAAAATTTGACTCCCAATGCTCAAAGCCAAGTGATGTGAACAGGTGAGTGCAATTACTTGTAACCATAGTGACACATCCATCACCCAAGTGCCAGTGGAGTGTGCACACACAAACCAAACGCATGAATATGCAAGAAACTTACATATATGTCTCCTACAATGACAATAAATCATAAGGCATGCTTTACTTGCAATCAGCATGGGATACAGTATTTTTCCCACATGACATGGCTTTAGTTGGTCTATTCTATAATAATAATAATGATGGTGACTGATTACTCTGCTCAGGTTTCCAAGCTGGAACAT
Source organism: Polymixia japonica (assembly GCA_900302305.1). Classification (NCBI taxonomy): domain Eukaryota; kingdom Metazoa; phylum Chordata; class Actinopteri; order Polymixiiformes; family Polymixiidae; genus Polymixia; species Polymixia japonica. Next base: position 946 of record OMKK01085118.1, read on the forward strand.
TGGTGTAAATCCAGCTCCTTGCTAATCAATGTTGACAAAACAGGAACTTATTTTAAACTATGTATGCAGACCCACTCCCATCACTTATACTTTGTGACCAGCCTGTGGAAATAGTTTTAAGTATCTAGGAATACACATCAATGATATTGAGTTTCACAATGTTGATTTTATTTGTAAGAAAGCCGGTCAGTTTTTAAACTAAATAGGTTTAGGGTCAGTCATAACATTCTAGAAAGAGTGTACATCAGCCGGATGGAGCGCATCCTCATGTTTAATATCTCTGTCTCGTATGAAAATTTAGCAGGTTAAATGGTAAGCTGTCAACAAAAGTCACTGTATGACCTTTACTACACAGCTGTACACAGAAGAGCTTTGACTATCATTAATGACACTAGACACCCCTCCACTCCAAGTTTGAGTTACTCCTCTCAGGACAACGCTACAAAACACCCCTGACAAACAAGAAAATCTACAAGTGATCTTTTGTTCCTAGTGCAATTAACTTAATTAACAAACTGCACTAATCCACTCTTCCTCTGTGATTGATATATGCTGTACACTGTATGTATATGCTGTACACTGTATGTAAGTTGTATTGATTGTTGTACTTTGTTTTATTGATGTGATTTGTTTTACCGATGGGATGTACACTGATGTGATGTTTTGTTTTATTTGGTGAGGCCAAAGATGATTTTTCTGCCTTGGCTGGACAAAAAGTTCTATTCTATTATTTGTTACCTAATGTTTTTTGTTTATTTAACTGTTGCAGTTTAGAATATGGAGTGACATTTGGCAATATTTAGCAATGGATGTTGGGTTACAAAATATTATATTATAGAAATAATGAATTTTCCTCCATTATTTTGTGTAAACTAATGCCCAACACACTTATCCATGGATATTAATTTGTATTTATTCTGTTGTATTTATTTCACACATTTTTATTAAGGTGTATTTGTTTGTGTGTTTCAGGCTTGGTTGGTTCAGCCTATCACATCGTTGCATTCCAGCCTGAGTCTGCAATGGCAGCTTTCCAGAGGGCCACTAGTGGAACCGTTACCATGGGTAAAAAAAACAGTGCAAGACCTTTGATCTGATATCAATATTTAAGAAGCATAATTACAGATTGCTTACTAGTGTAGCGTTCACATCAGAGCGTCTTACTATCACTATCAGTCAGTATAGGTATACATGAATCTGAAGTACCGGAAGTAAACATGTCATCATTACTGCGTTGGCGTCTCCCTACAATACACAACGATGTCTAGGAGTTCTGGAAGAACCAGTGCAGTTCTCAGCTGCTCCAACACTAGTGGCAAATTTTAACTTTGATAAAAAAGTGATGCTAGTGAAACCAATGCTAGTTTTGCTAGATTACAGACTACTATGGTACAGTCAGTCAAAGCTATAATATATATATATAATTATATAATATATATTAACACTAGCCACAAATGAAAATGGCTGTGGCTCTTTATTTTGGTTGCTTGCAATATGTGGAGGATCATGCCTAAATTAAATACAAACCAGACAAGGGAATGAAGTGACATAAAATTCATATTGGTATATTTATTTCCATAGATAAAAATATTATACCATACACTTTTTTTCATTTTGAGTGCATTGCTTTTAATTGTGACATGTACTTGCCATCGTTCCATAATGCTATCTTGGCCATTGCTTCAACACTTCCTTGTTTCTCTTTGCTGGCTGCTGGTATTCATGCACAAGGAGAAGATCACTAAGACAGCATCAAAACTGTATGAGATATATTTACAGACATATCATTGTAGGATGAGCCTCGCCATTTTGAAAAGGGCATGTTTTGGGTGGTTTTTGGGATCTGTTGTGTCTAAGACCATAAGCTATAATGAAGCAATTGATGGATAAAAATGGATGGAATTATCCTTTAAAGACACAATCGTGAGATTTACAAGCCTGGTAGTTCTCTTGCTCTCTTTACAAGTCAGAGTCACCAGCCTGACACGATACATCAACCTAACAAAAGTCATTCCCTCGTTTTGGTTCATTCATGCTCTCCTTTTTGTTAATTTGTGCACATAGTCTACAGTAATAACTTCCTTTGTACCGAACATCAGACCTTGAGATGGAACCAGATGGAACCACACCATTCAGTTTAATCACATTCAACACATCCCCCTATTGGACAAGTTCTGATTTGATTTCAATGTAGCATGAAAAACAACAAGCAAAATGTATGATATTTTAGTTTAAATTCAATACATTTGGTTTAATTATGACACAGTATGTGTGTGTCCATGAAAATATACCAATATGCATTTTGTTTCACTTTATTCTTTTGTTTGGTTTGTATTTAATTTAGGCAGAAATCTTTTTTCCAGGAATTTAAGATTATTATTATTATTCTACTATTCTACATACTAACTACTGATTGTACGTTTGCTGGCTAAGTGTATCAACTAAATGCATAAAATGTAAAAAAATAAATAAAACAATAACTTTTGGAATCCACCAGGCACTCTGGCAGGTGGGATAAAATGGTATTATGGTTATCTTGGTTTCTGTCTCCCTGTCTGTATATATATAGCCACCCTGGGAGCAATCTTTGGTATGACTACATGTCTCAGTGCTCAAGCTCGGGAAGCTCCAGATGACCCCTTGAACTACTTCATTGGGGGTTGTGCCTCTGGTGTATTCCTTGGAGCCAGGAGTAAGTTATAATTATAGCAATAACACTCAACAAGGCAGTGTTTACCATGATAGTGCATCTGTGATACAGTAGCGTCAGCATTGCCAAAGTACCTTTAATTATAGTAAAGATCGTCCTGTAGTGTGTTGTGTCTTATATAACCAATACATGCACAAAGGTTCTCTTGAAGGTAGTATTTATACATATGAATAAAAAACAGTGTTTTTGACCAGTTGCGTGTGCGTGCCTCCACTCTCCCAGCCCACAGTGCTGTGACGGGGACATCTGCCTGTCTCGGTCTGGGAACACTGGCCTACTTCACCAAGATCGGCAAGATGGAGGGCTGGAGGTTAGCTGGACCACCAAAGCTCTGAGGAGGGGGATGAGGAAAGGACTGGAAGATATGTGTTGACACGTATATTGTATATTAAGAATTCTTGAATAAAGTGTTTGTGAAAATAACTGATCAATTTGTTTTGGTTCACTTCAGTTAATTGAAACCTTCTAAAATGTGTTCAGCTGCCATTTTCCGTCCCTTGTTGGCAAGTATTCTGTTCATGTCTTTGTAGTCACGAAATGGCACTAGTGGAGAAAACCATAGTCATATTCCCATTTGGTTCAGTATATCTGTTTCGTAGTCAAGTAAACTTTATTTATATAGGTCTTTAAAACACAAAACAAGGGCGAAAAAGGTCACCAGCAACAAAAAGAGCACAAAGAAATAAGAAGTAAAAGTAACAAAGCACGAGAGCAGAAGGAAGAAATTAAGCATAATTTAAATAACAACATTAACAGTAAATAACAGTAAAACATAACGTATCAAATCACTGACTAGATGTACTGTTTATATGATCTCAGTGGAGCCATGCTCAGACCATACAAAGAGTACACAAACCACATTGTCTTGATTTCCTGGAAACAAGTATGTGTAATGCATGATGCATGTAAACACCAGACCATATTAGATCACATCCCATGTAAACTCCAGACCATATTAGATCACATCCCATGTAAACATCAGACCATATTAGATCACATCCCATGTAAACATCAGACCATATTAGATCACATCCCATGTAAACATCAGACCATATTAGATCACATCCCATGTAAACATCAGACCATATTAGATCACATCCCATGTAAACTCCAGACCATATTAGATCACATCCCATGTTAAATAAAGGTTAAATAAAAAAAGTGTGCATGTAACCGCAGCTACTGACCATTCTATATTGTTATATATTATACAGAGGAGTGAGTATAACTAATAATATGAAATATGAGTCTACATATACCAAAATATAGATATAGCAGCCTTTCTAAAGGCGTCTAACTGGGTAAATATAATAGGTGTGTATAAGTAGTATAGTATTAGTATAATTAATAAATCTAGAGCCATATAGATAGATACAGGTTTAAAAGATGACATCCTGTACCATTTCATAATTGGTCATCTTCTATTTTATTTTGTTTCAGGGACTCTAACTCGGAAAGTCTATAGAGGTGAGTACAATTAATAATATGAGATATAATTTAATATGCTGAAATGCTAGATTAAACAACTTGTTTTCCTAATTGTATAATAGGTGAATATAATTAGTAAATGATTTGGCCTTATTAAAACTTATGTTTCATTCATATATTTCCAAACTAGATTTATGCTAACCTTGAGGACCCTAGCTCTGGCAGACTTTCTGGAGTTAGGGGAGGAGTCTGCAACTCCACCAGTGTGCAAGCTTTAGCTCTCTTTGCCTCCCTCCATTTCTTTCTGTCATTTCACTTTCACTTTTCTCTCTCAGTGAGTTCTTTAAGGTTCTTTGAGTGCACAATAGAATTGTACAGTAAGGTATTGAAATTACATTTTTGTGGGTTCCAGCTCATGCTGGGGTTCAGGGAAATGAAGCTGTAGATGTTATGGCCAAACAAGTGAGGAGATAAATGTAGCAATAAAAATGTGCAAAGAGGCAAAAGGAGTAATATTGAAGAAAGCTACTGTATACAGAAATGGCAGGAGTGTTGGGACAGAGAAGTGAAGGGTAGGGGTTTACACCAAATACAGAATAAGAATAAGTTAAGTACATTGATAGACACAGGAGAGAGGTCATATTTACGCTACGTGGTTAAGATTAGGGCATAGTGCATTAAATAAAACATTATTATCTTATTGGGAAACATCCTACCGGTTTGTATGATTTCTGTCAGGAAGATGAGTCAGTAGAACATGCCATCAATAGGTGCAGGAGGTATAGACCAGAGACAAAGGGAGAACATGATGGAAAAGCTGAAGGAAGTGGGATTTGAGGTTGTGACTTTTAAAAATATATTTATGGTAGCAAAGGACTTGAATTTTTTAAATATTTGTGGGATATTTGTGGGATATTTGTGGGACTGTGGGATAAGATTTACTTGTGATGCGCCGGTTTATACAGAAGGTGGCGGTAATACAACAAAATATTGGATCCAAACTGCCTTAAAAATTCAAGAAGAAGCCCTATTCGTTTCACGGACAGGTCATATGATCTGGAACAGGTTGTGATGCGGAAGCAGTAGAGAACAAAAGCTCTGTGGTAAGGGCGTTATTTTTATTTTCTTATTGGTTTATGACGCTTTTTTAGCATTTGACATATTGGCTACTCTTGACAACAGTCTAATATTAATATATATAAAATATGTGGTTGTAGGCTAATGCTTCTGCGTGCAAACTGAGTACTTTGCTACTTTGTTAGTAAAAGTTTGGTTGCCAAATGCCAAGCGTTATGCATTCACAGAGAGAATCTGGATAACTTAATGAAGTATTTCTAATTAAGCAGTGTTTTCCTAAGTCTGGTGCTGGACGCAAAGTCCGTATGGACTTAGTATATATAAATTTGTCTTTTATTCACATTGTGTTTCTGACTGAAGACGTACTCGCGGAACATGCACAGGTGGAATGAGGACGCGCTCATACTGGGAGACATACTGGGAGACACACTGGGCGATATACTGGGAGACATACTGGGAGACATACTGGGCGATATACTAGGAGACATACTGGGCGATATACTGGGAGACATACTGGGCGATATACTGGGAGACATAGATTACTGGGAGACATACTGGGCGACATACTGGGCGCTCACACTGGAAGCGACAAAGGGAAAGTAGTGAACCCATTGGCCACAAACCTTCAAGGCTTCATTAAGCCTCGTTTCGCCATCACTACACATCGGTCGTCTCAAACCCGAAATACTCCCATACCATCAAAGTGCTGCTTTTTTCGGGACCGAATTATCCAACGTTGCTTCTGCCTCAGCTGAGGACATTACGGCAGCTTAGAGCTGCACACTGGGAAAATAACATATACTCAGTATCTCGTTATAATGAGAAACTCTTCTCGTTATAATAATCTTTTTCACGTTATAATGACATATTTTCTCGTTATAATGACATAGCCTACCAACTTATCTCGTTATAATGAGAAACTTGGTATGTCATTATAACGTGAAAATATCTCGTTATAACGTGAAAAAGATGTCATTATAACGAGATACTAAATATATTTTATTTTCCCAGTGTGGCAGCTCTACGCTGCCGTAGGACATTTCTGCACCATGAATGAAAAGTTTCCTTGGGTTTCTCGTGTTTGTTGTTGGTGGGCGTATACGCAGTCGCCTTCTGACTGGTGAGCATGACTGGTCACATGACTGGTCACATGACTGTCACACAAGGACGGCATGAATTTGTAAAACTATTGATGCTACAGTTTAAACCCTGGGTCAGACGTATATCCTATATCGCAGCCTTTTACATCAAAATGTTCAGCGTTTTGTGCTGTCACTCACATTTAAATATCTAAGGGATGTGGTTTATTTATTTTCGAGATACAGCTGTTTGTTTGAAAGTAGTGCTCTCCATTTAAATACATTGCGGAATGTTCAGAAAGCCACTCTAGAGGCTGTTGCTCCTATAGTTTAAAGGCTACTTTAAAGGCTAGTTTAATTCATGCTCTTTCATGGTGATTGGTGCACTTCATAGACCTTAACTATATTTCTTTCTCTCAAGCTGTCTTTCATAGTTTCATACTCTTTATGGTGATTAATACACTTCATAGACTTGAACCACATTTCTATCTTTCATACTGGCTTTCATGGTTTCATACCCTTTATGGTGATTAATACACTTCATAGTCTTTAACTACACTATATTTCTTTCTTTCATACGGTCTTTCATAGTATCTTCACTTAGTAAGGCCCTAGCAACCACACATTGATGCCTAGCAACACCCTAGCAACCACCTAATAACCTGGTAACCACAGGGCTATATTGGTTAGGCTATTCGTTCAGCTAGGGCAGCTAGCCCACTTCACATTTTCTTCAGGAAATGTACTTTCTAGTTTCAGTTGTATTAGGCATATGTAGATTAACACAGGGTCAACGGTACAATGAAATGTGTTGGAAGAAAAACAGATCAGCTCAGCAATAAGAATAATAAAAATAATAAAATATAGAATATAAGATAAAAGGTTAAAAAGATGAATGAGATATAAATAAAATATAACACTATATGAAAAAGGATTTACGTGTAAAAGTGGCAAGTGTATACAACAGTATTGCACATTGGGTATGTAGCAGTCCTGGTTCAATAGCAGCAGTCCTGGTTGATAGTCCTGGTTCAATAGCAGCAGTCATGGTTGATAGTCCTGGTTCAATAGCAGCAGTCATGGTTGATAGTCCTGGTTCAATAGCAGCAGTCATGGTTGATAGTCCTGGTTCAATAGCAGCAGTCATGGTTGGTCTTTTGTTGCTTATGTTTTTTTCTTAAATTATTTTACTGTTTTTATGGTCTTATTTTTAACAATTTTACTCTTGTTGTGTCTCTTTGTCACTCTTTGTGACCTTGCTCTGTGAAAGGTACTATACTAAATAAACTTACTTATTAGTTTTCTAAATGCCACCACTGTGGCACCCAGTTGATTATTGTCTGGGTGGGGCATAATATGTATTGAATTTACTTGAGACTATAAGTGTCTGACATAAGACTTGATAAAATAGGGAGGGATGGCAGAAATGGGCGAACAACTGAGTTGTACAGTCCCTCATGATAAAGGATGGTGGTTAGGGCAGGGTGGCACATCAAGAGCACAGTCGGAAGGAAAGAGTTGTGGTGGCTATAATTAAGATTAGCCTATAATTATCGATGCAACTGTTTTGGGAGAGAAAAGGGAGGTTACCTCATGAAGGTATGGACTGTCTCGGTTGGCAGAAGCAGCAAGATTCGTGTTACTGTAAATGTAGCATCATCCACGGTGGCACTGAACATCCTTGCTGTAAAAGACAATCAGTAAAATGTCATATTGTATTTGATATGTTTGTTTTTTATTAGTATGCAGAGTTTGTTGTTTAACATCAGGAAATCAATGGGAGCGTTAGACATTGTAGGGTTTTTGGCTGTGTAAGAAAAGGCCCAACAAATGGATTTTGGTAATCTGTAAAGATCTCTCTCCAGAAGTCAGTTGAAATGACGTATCATAAAACGATCATTACAAAATTTCCATTTGAATGGCAAAGTTCTCTTTAAATAATTGGTATCTTTATTTTCATATATATTCTGTCTTCAATCAGCTACATCCCCCATTATCATCTCATCCCCGGAGCCTAGTACTTCCTCTCTCTGGAGGGCCTGCATGTGGAGCGAGATGGCTACTAGCAAGGCTGAGAGATGTCTGCTAGCACAGCTGCTGCTGGTCTTCTGGATGGCGAGCAACACATCTGGTGAGTGGCTGTTTAAATATAATCATTTAGTACAAGTGAATAGTAAATTGTCAGGGAGCTGGCAGCTAGCAAGGCTTCTGATGGTTCTCTGTACAACAAATATCCCAATTCAGATATTAATCTCTGGCTATTTGGCCAAAGCTGGTCTCTTGTGCCAAGTAATATTGAGATTTCTGATATTTGCTATTATTATGATATTATAATTATTATAATAATTATTATAACTATTTACATGTTGCCTGTTGGATATTATCCGTAAATATGACAGAAATTTCCATTGCTACGCAGATGATGATTATATGTACCTATTAAGCCTGATTATTCCTCCCATTTATCCAACTTGGAGAACATGCATGCATGTGAATGCACAAAAGTCCAAGCTGTTAATTGTTGGTACAGCCAGACACAGACATCTGTTTTCAGACACTCACTGTAAATCTTGATGGCTGTACAATTCCACAGTCAGAATGCTAAACATCTTGGTGTTATTTTTGACCCACTGCCATCTTTCCAGTCCCATATCAAAATACTACAAAAAACTGAATTTTTCCACCTCTGTGATATTTCTAAAATCCGCCCCATCTTATTAGCACTGGCTGATGCAGAAACTCTGATACATGCTTTTGTCTCATCCAGACTTGACTATTGTAATGCCCTTTACTCTGGCCTGGCTGACGCCACTAAAAACAATTTCCAGCTCATTAAAAATGCTGCAACTAGAATCCTGACAAGATCCAAAAACATTGACCATATCACACCAATTTTTGGCTCATTACACTACACCTATTCAAACTATAGCTGACTTTAAGGTCCTCCTCTTTACATTTAAAGCCTTAAATGGACTGGCACCACCATACTTATCTGACCTTATCAGACCATACATACCAACCCATGTGGCCTACTTATTTGTCCCTAGAATAAGTAAGAAATCAACCATGAATAGAGCGTTCTCACACCAGGCTCCTTATCTTTGGAATGCTCTTCCACCATCCATTAGGATGGCCAATTACACTGATACTTTAAAATCAAGACTAAAATCAAGACCCACCTATTCTTCCTTTACTAAGACCCTTCTTGATCCTACTGGATGGACCAACACATCTTAGATCACTGCTGTTATGTATTTTGTATGAATGTTTGTGTGTGTATGCATGTGTGTTTGTATGTACATATACGTATGTACATTTGGATCTCTATGTAGGTGCGTGTTGTGTGTCTATACGTGCACCTATATACAGTACATGTATACTCACAGTCTTTTACCTTTACTGATTTCTTTTTGTATTAATACTATTCCTTGTTTTATTAGGGACTCAAGCGCTGCATAATATTGTTATTATTATTATGTTTCCAGTTTTCGCTGTCGTTATCTCAAGATCTGCTTGGTCACTTTTTGCACCGTTTGGCCAATAGATGTAACTTGGAAAAAAAAATAAAGATGGCTCCAAGCACTAGTGCTTAAGCCCTAACATAACGCCCCCTGCAGGCCAGAAAGGGGTAAACATTTGAACAAGCATAACTTTTTTCCTGTTGAACCTAGACTCTTGAAATTTGGTACAGACATAATAATAAATCACATTTATATAGCGCTTTTCCAAATTCTCAAAGACGCTTTACATACAGGAAAACACGACATGCATCTCATGACATGAAAATGTTTTCTATTTTGACCATTAAGCTCTGCCAATTTAGATTTTCTTATAATTTGCAAATTATGTTTTTTGGTCCACTAATCTGCAATTATCTAAAATTCTGCACGGTCAATATTTCTAAAAGTCGTCTCAATTATTCTAGTGGAGCATAGTTTGCTGTAAACAAAGATCCAATGGTGAAATTTCCTTATAGCGCCAACCACAGGCCATTAAAGTGAACCAGCGCCTGATTGCTCTCATTTTTGAACCAACGTAAGCGGTAAACCATTGCAACTAGACTCATGCCATTTGCCTCTTGCTCCATTGGCGGCAGTTATACAGATTTGCTTCTAATTTGCATAATATGGAATTTTTCACATTTTTATGTGATTATCTTTGCATAACTTTTTTCCCATTGCACCTAGAGTCCTGCAATTTTGTACAGACATGCACCTCCATGAGCTGAACATATTTGCCTCTTGGAGTATAAAGCTCCACCCACTTAGATTTTCAGCTAATTTGCATATTATGTTGTTTTTTTTTGTCCACTAATCTACCATTATCTAAAATTCCACACGGTGAAACCTTTAAAATATCGGCCCTTAATTATTGGCTCTTCAAAATCAGCTTAATTGTTCTCCGGGGTGATTACTGTAAAAAAAACATCCACTGGTGAAATATTGTCATAGCGTCACCCACAGGCCATCAAAGTGAAGCAGTGCCTGATTGCTCTGATGTTTGAATCGATGTAGCCAAAGTACCATCACAGCAAGACTTGTGTTGTTTGGTATGTACACGTGTACTGCTGAGTCCATCGATTTTGCCTCTTGGTCCATTTCGGGACGACATGCCAGGGGGTGCTTGGCTGCCTTCAGAGCTACTTGCAGCCCTAGTTATTGTTTGTTTTTATTGATCTGTTCTATCTTAATGTAAGATGAGACACTTTGTGTGATTGTGCACCTTAAATAAGCACTGACTTGACATGACTATTATCTGTCCCTATATACTGTCTATATATTATCTATATACTGTCTATATATTATCTATATACTGTCTATATATTATCTATATACAGTCTATATACAGTCTATATACTATCTATATATTATCTATATACTGTCTATATATTATCTATATACTGTCTATATATTATCTATATACAGTCTATATACTATCTATATACAGTCTATAATCTATATACAGTCTATATACAGTCTATATACTATCTATATACAGTCTATATATTATCTATATACAGTCTATATACAGTCTATATATTATCTATATACAGTCTATATATTATCTATATACAGTCTATATACTATCTATATACAGTCTATATA
>OMKK01085120.1:0-26199 GCA_900302305.1 Polymixia japonica
GGTTGAGATTCACAAATACATATACATTTAAAAATGCTAAGTTGACGTACAAATGATGATATACAAGTGGTAAATTAGAGGCACAGATACAGATTTACAGATACAAATCACTCTGCATTTATTTGTGCATTGTGTTTTACGAGTTACGTAACTTGACATTTGTTTGTGAATACTAATGAGACTGTTTTAAACCCATAGCATCTCTAGCCATAGCCCATAGCAGTTGGAATCAATAACAGTCCGACCAACAATTTTCAGAAGATCAGTTATTTTATTCAACCTGAATCATCTCAAAGCAATAAATGGCTATATATTCTGCAAATAATCTGTAAGAGAGTTTGTCTGTCCTTTGCGCCCTCTGGCACATTGAAGCAGAACTGCAACATTGAAAGGAAGGTCCTGACGGGAGGCTGGTTGTTATTTCATAGTCATAGGAGCAAAATAGCATCTAACTTTGTTTCTAAAGGTGATTTTGACATTCTAAAAAGACTGGTGTGTACAAAACACATATTTAGGAAAAGTCAAGGAAGGAAAGTGATGTAAAAAATTTTAGCGCTAAGATATATATTTTTAAAAGTGCTTAGCGGTCAAACGCCTGCTAGTTCGCGCTTCTAGTGCTAAACAAAAAATAAACAGATGAGCAGTGCTCATATTCGTGACATGATTATCACTTGTTTTATGTTAGGCTGACTGATGTTTCATTTCAAATGGGTAATTTATGACATGTCTAAAAATCCTAACAAGCCTACCTTTCTGCGCTGCACAGACTGTTAGCCTACATACATCCTGGGTGCAAGTTGCTTTTCAGTTTACAGATCCGGTCTAGAGAGAATCAGCAGATACAGAAACAGTCTGTACTCCAAAAAACAATTCTGCTCGGAAACCAGGTGCTAGTGGCTTCAAAGATGTTATGGATCTGGCAAGTTTCTCCAACTACTTCTTGGAATACTTCGTTTGGTATGTTACTTTTTTATTGCTACTTATACAATTTGGCATTTCTGTGGGGGAATGATAACACTGTGGCATAAACTGGATACCAACTACCGGATACAGTTTTGGAGTAGGCGGCCTCTAGATTTTTAATTCTTGACATTTTTAGAGGAAAATACTTGATTTTTAACCATACTATATATAAACAAATTTTGATGTTGAGCTAGCCAAGAAAAGATCAAATATTGGTCATAATAATTAATAATATGCTGCTGGATAAAAGAGGTCTTAACTGATTTTGCTCCCTAAGGCTGGTCTAGGTCTGTTTGGTGACCAGTCAGTGACATTTCTATAAGATAGAGTGGATGGTGACTTGTGACCAGGAATGCCAGTGTGTACGACCGATTAAGTCAACCAACTATTGAATCTTAGGGCTACACAGTCCAGCTTCTCCTGCGGTATTTTCTACTATTTTTTTTTTTCATACATTTTGTGTGTGTCTGCTTTTTGAGGTAAACCTTTTCCCCTCTCAATTCTAAAGAGATCATTGAGCTGTGGACAGCATTGCAGTGCAAACTCTATTTACTCTTTGATAGCAGGTAAAGACTGACTCCACTGTGAGATTCCTCTTAAATATTGTTCACTACCTCTTTGTTTTGATATTTGTTAGATGACCATATTTAGCCTTGATAATGAAACTTGCCACTAATTGTTCTTGAATATAACATGTGTCTATGATTATGAATATTTAATTTCCAAAATGTTGACTCGCAGTTCTATCTAATTAAGTTACTTACACAACACACAGTCCTAGCTACAAGGTACAGTACACCTTGAAAAATTTCGACACATTTATTTTGCTCGTAGATGCCCATACAGTGTAGGCCTTTATTAGAATTACTGAATACTTTATATAAAGCAAAAGGATTTATATAATTTACAAAATATATTTTGTTTTGTTTTTTGCCCCACACAATCACATATAGATAAGACATAACATAACATACTGTATAGCCTTTAATTACATTCACAGTCATGGATCGATGTCTCGCTTTCATTTGCTTGTTCTACTGTAATTTAGAACAAGAAACCTGGATTTACTTTCAAAGTATAAAGTGACTTAAGAAGAAAATATATCTATATACGATGAATACTGAAGATCAGAACAGACATTATTGGCACAACAAACATGGACTAAGAACAGAAGAAAGGAGGCGAAGCGTTGAAATGAAAGGGCATCAAATCAAAGCAGCTGCAGAAAATGCCATACCATCATTGTAACGATAATTACTGCTCTGGAGACTACAGCTGTAGAAGTGGATCCTGTTTGTGGTTTACTGAATCCGTGCTTTTTAAAAGTTGACATGGAAAGTAGAAAACATGTGCAGTAGCAGCTTCTTTGTTCACTCTGTAAAATCCAACAAAAAGGGCTCTCCCTGTTGCAATCTGGAGAAAAATGACACCAGAGTCCACTTCATGAACATGACCTGTGCCTGCATAGAAAAAGCTTCAAAACTGGACTGATTGGAAATCACACGGAGAGTTCACGCAGGTGTAAAATGGTTGCTGTATGCAAAATGGCTGCCCAAGAAGTCTCCTAAACCATGAGGTCATCCTAAGCCTTCTATCTGGCCAGTTCCAATCCTGGATGGAAACAGATAGACAAGGAAATTCCTATCCATTTATCAGAAGAGGCCTACATAAAGATAAAGCCACTTGGGACTGCTGCTCCAGGATTTTCTTCCAAATTGTTTTTAGATTAATCTCTAAATATCGATGAGGTCATCACCGCTCTCATCGCTCTCTACGGTCAGCTGACGGGTCCACCATTTCTTGACCTCTGACCCTGAAGAAGCCTGGTTGTTGACAGGGTTCATCTTGCACACAATGGATTTGACACTGGTGCGACCTGGCTCGACACACGGAACAGAGATACAAATTCATGATTCAAAACTTCAAACTTTTTTTTTTTTTTGAAAGCTCACCTAAGCCTTTTTTCCACAGGAGCAAAGCTTTTTACAGTTTCATGCTAGAATATCTTCTACAGCACTTTGGCATTTGTGGTAGAAATGACTTCAGATATAGTACGACCTACATACAGACCAAACAGACAAGCAGATATGGCTTTACAGACCTGCAGGCAGCCGCCACTGCCCCGGCCTCCTCTGTGGTCGTCCCAGGTCTGAGGAGTCCTGCCTGTAGCCTCCTCTGTCTGACAGCGTGGGGCTCAGTAGCTGCTGGAGGCCACTCCGCTAAACAAATAACACAAACCCGTTGTTTCACCAGGGCAAGCTCTCCACCTGCAGCTTATACAACGTGCTTGCTGTACATCAAGCTGTGAGTGCGTATAGGTGTGTGTGCATGTGTAGGTGTGTGCTGCCTCACCTCAGGCTCTGTGGGGTTGTCTGGGTTGTTAGCGTTGTGGTCTTCGCTGGGCACTGTGGTCTCTATGCTGGGGGGGTTGAGTAAGCGACTCAGGTCCTGCTGTTGGCTCTCTCTCAGGCTGTGGATGATGCTGCACGACTGGTGCTGTTTCTACAAGCACACATACAGACACATGGGGTGTGTGTGTGTGTGTCTAGACCTTTGTGCATTATTACCCGTGTGAACCACACTGGGGATATGTTTGTTCATTGTGTGTGTGTGTGTGTGTGTAATGACATGTTTGAGTTTCCCTCACCCATGGTGAGAGTCTTACTGCGCGGATGCGTTTCAGGCACTTCTTGAGCCACATGCGTATGGTCTGTTTGGCCACCTCTTCCTCGATGGTGTACTCCAGCTGTTCCCTGGCCAACAGCTCCTCCAGCTGGAGAGACTTCCTGATGTCCACTGAGCGGTATGACAGCATGCTGCAGGAACACACACACACACAAGACCAAGGAAAGGACCGATTTAATGGGACACACAATTTACAGAATTTAACAGAATTAATGCCTACTTGAAACAGAAAAAAACACTAAAAGCGTCGGGTAGATGTGCTTCACTCATGCCCAGACATACTTAGGTACATACATAGGTCCATATAATAACAAAGAGACTGGTCATCTCTGGGAAATCCAATAGGAGACGACATAATCCCATAGTGTTACACCTGCATAGCTGGTAAATGTATTCCCACAATATACTACTGAAAGAGTTTTAAGATATATTATTTTTTGAGTTTAGATTCTAAACTCAAGACTACACCTTAAAAAATTATATTGCAAGTTACATCACAATCGCAATATCTGTGAAAATAACTGCAATATAATATTTTGTCTAAAACATTCAGCCCTAACTAATATCTGTATTTAATGATTGTGTATGTAATGACTTTTTAAAACATTACAAATTAGCATATGAGGGTTTGTGTGGACATACTGTCACATTACAGTGCTGTATACGTCTGTAATCAGAAGAATTCTTTGACTGGGATCAACACTGTTAACCAAGTCTCTTTGTTGGTCTGTGTCATGTATGTGTGCATGCATGTGGTATTCCGTTGTCACCTGAGCACATCGTGGAAGGTGACGTCCCCTCCATTGTGCAGTCTCTCCATCTCGTAGCACATGTGCTTGAACAGCAACTTGTCCTTGTCCAGGTCCACCTCCAGCCTCCCTCTGAGCAGACGCAGGAGGAACTTCACCCTGGACGTGGGGATCACACCCTGGGAAAAGAGCCAGGGGGTTGACCCCAACAAGAGGTCACCGGGGCACACAGGAGACGGTCGACTGACCTCTTGTTTCAAGCCTATGATGCTGTAACTGACGTAACTCAAAGAGTGCCAAAGTGTAGGAGCTATCTTTTTAAAAAAAAAAAATTTTTAATTATCACTTTACTGACCTGTGGATGAGAATGACGATGAGCGAGACCAGGTATTTCTCAGTCCCGTCCTTTAAGTTTTATTAGTCATATGTAGGTTTTACTAGAAACACATCAGTCATTCTAGTAGGGCTACATCCTGGTGATAATGACTGAGGTTAACAGGCCTTTATTTTTAATACACCACCCAGCCTTCTCATTAACCTTCACATAACCTTTAATTTCCCCTTCCCTTCAAATGAGTTCTTACTTCCCACCAAAGCATTCTATCCTTCTTTTATATAGTCCCAACACCGTCTCCTCTTCCCTCACCCGTCCTTCCTCTCCTCTTCCTTCCCTTCCTCTCCTCTTCCCTTCCTCTCTCCTCTCACCTCTCGTTTGTCGTCCACCATGTTCCAGATGATCTGAAAGTGTCTCAGGTCATTGTAGCTCAGCAGCTGGTCCTCCTCAGTGGAGTAGAACAGGGAGAAGTTCTCCACAATGATGGCTGCAACGACACAGGGGACAGACTCTCGGTGTCAGAAGAGTTTCTTTCTCACAGTCTTATCTATTTAATATTGGAAATGTAGCCAAATTATCTTGATTTGTATGAAAATACACGGTTGTTCCAGCAGCTATGACTGAGCTGGAAGGATGAGTATTCATTTGGCAGGATGGATACAGTTGACATGATTTAACGTTAATGTTGTTCTGGATGATTAAATGGATCATATGAGAATGATGGGCTGATTGTAAACCAGACTGTTAAGTACTGTATCCTATGGGACAGTCAATCGGTTCAGTCAACAGACACAGTTCGTAAAACCAGAAGAATACACATATAGATCACTTTCAAGGAGATGGAAAGGGATGGGTCTGGCTTGGATCCAAAACTCTCTGTGCTGCTCTCTACGCCCCTCTCCCTGTTCTCCTCCCTTCCTCTAAGTCTGCTTCTGACATGGGAGGAAGGTCATCATTTCTGCATGGAGGGGTTTGATCACTGTACTGATGAGAAGCCGTAATAACATAGTTAAACCGAGTCCTGGGAGAGATGACAAGGCTTATTGTGGTTTATGAGCTTCTCCACTCTGCGTCACTTACAGTAGGAAATGAAATATAGGCCCGGATGCATGAGACAGGATATTGTTCACCATTTGAATGGCACACACCCACATGCGCACGCACGGACTCACCCACGAGTAGGTTGAGCATGATGTAGGCTATGATGACGTAGAAAGAGCAGAAGTAGATGAGGGCTCCGGCGTAGTTGCCGCAGTCCGTCTCCCAGTAGCGATGTTTATCTGGGGTGCAGAACGGGGGCTGCACCTGGGGAGGGAGACAACCCAGACACAGACTCGGGTCAGGATATGGGACTCTGCAGAACAGCTCAGACCCCTCACAATCTAGGCTAGGTGCCCTAAAGTTAGTCAAACGGTCTAGTCCGCCATCTTTGGAGACGTGCATACCGTGCTAGCCTAAGATCGAATCCCACCAGAGGTTTCTCCTCTGTCTCCCTATCACCTTTCCCACTGTCTCAATAAATTAAAGGGTGCCCACTGTCTCAATAAATTAAAGGGTGAGTGGACTGCTCACCGCTCTTCTTTTAAGAAAATAATAAATCTAGGCTGACATACAGGAAAAAAGTTAATTAAATATTTGCCCTCCGCTATAACTTCTGCATAAAATGGACCGAATGTATCATATAAATTGACTGTCAAACGTTGAACATGATGTGAATTAAGCGTTTGCCCCAATAGGGAGATAACAGTCAGTCTTTTGGCCATGAGTTAAGTGGGTACAGTGTTCCAGTGAATGTGAGAGTGTGCTATAGTAGACTCATGTTACCATGCAGTCGTGCATGATTTTATTCCAGTCTTCCCCTGTGACGATACGGAAGAGAACGGCGATGGCCTTGCCCGCCGTGGAGAAGTTGGCATGCCTGCCATCAGGGAAACACAGACACACGGAGTCAAGGCAGTTCTATGAGGCTGTTTTGTTTTTTTTAAAGCTGAGTCAATTGTGTGCTGCAGGCAATGCTGACCAGGGGAACCAACCCACATAATGACTGTAGTCGTTAATATCTAATAGAGGGGGGAGTAAGTGTACTGATGTTTACCGGTTGATGTTCTCTCCATATTTGACGGTTCCAAACAGAACGACCCCAGCAAAGGCATAGCAGAGGAGGAGGAGGAACATGCCTACAATGATGAAGAAGCTTTTGTACATGCTGACCACTACGGTCAGCAGCAACATCTTCAATGTCACCTATAAACACCAACACACACGTCCAGATATGTAGTGTTAAATGCATATTATCCCTTGGCATTAAGAACTGCATTACATGTTTTTATGGACAATAATACTCACATGCTTCCCACATATGGTGAAAAACCTGAAGACAATCACACATGTGCCCATCATGTAGGTGTATGCATTCTAGAGAGGAAAATTACAGTCAAAAATTAAAAAATTAGTCTGTATTGTAATTTTAAGTGAATCTATATTTCCATAGCTGTAGAATGGGGTGTATGTCAGTATATATTGTCTAACCAGTAAGGCAAAGTGCAGGACTATCCAGATGACTCCCAGTGATGTGACCAGTAGGTCGTAGCGATTCCGTCGACTCTGCCAGTAACCCGCTGGAGACATGGCGATCAACTTCATAGTCACCTAGGTAACCACCGGCAATAAGTAATATGAGACAGAGAAAACAATCTACACCGAGAGGAAGGAGGAAGATATAAGAACACTGAAACAGTTGAATGAGTAGAGACAGAAATAAAAATTAAAAAAAAGTTTACCTCCAGCACAAAGATGAAGGTGAAGACTACTGACATAGTGGCCAGGGGAACTGTCACTGGAGCATCTACGTTCCACTGGAGAAAACACACACACACACACACACACAGTACAAACACATTAACAAACTTACATATGAACAAATATCAGATGGATGTGTCATATTCAATAGTGATTTGAGGCTTTACCTTGACGGAGAGCAGTACAGACTGGGCCAACACTAGTACAGCGATACCCCGTTTAAAGAAGGGGTGCTGAGTGATGTCATACATCTTGGCCCGGAAACCCCCGTTCTCTGTCAGGGAGGAGAGGTACCGTACTGAGACACGCACAGCAGCACAACCAGCATTACAGAGTGTATTCTACAACATATCAATGGCAATTAGGGTGGGAATCACAGATTTTTTTTTTTAATGTTTCAATAAACAGAATAATTTAGAGTTTATTGTATTGGAAGTCGTTTTAGATGAGAAAGGCAATTGCGGTATTATTTGGATTTATCTTAGGTGATTATAAGAGACAAGGTTTTTCTCCAGGGACAATTTGACTGCATTTGTTTATTTGGTCTATAAAGTCATGATGACTGGCTCATATTTTCCTGGTTGACTCGCTGTTTCAGAGGCTTTTATCCTTACCTAGGGGGGGTTTTCTGACAAACAACCTGCTATGACCACACAGTTTTTACAGCCTGCGATAACAATGCTGTTTATACTGCACGTCTAGATGAGGTTTCTACCTCAGGGGAAAGACCTGAGAGATTTGTACAGTACTAATGATGAAGATAAATCTAACTAATGTAAAAATTGACATTATCTACAGTGGATATCTGGCATCATGACTGTCTGACTGCTGGCCAAAAGTCATTATCCTTCAAAACACAGTTTTGCTGTGCACACTAAACAAACAAGGTAAGCCAAACAAGGGGTTCTGATCCCCATGTCAACATTGATGCTGGGCTTGAGAGTTGCAGCTTTTTTGCAAGCGCTGGTTGTAGGAGCGTGCGAGCCGAGGCCAGCCCAGCGCTGTGATGATCTGCCAGTAGTGAGTGAGTGGTGCCAGCGCCAAGGGGCCTTTGGATGTGGATCAGAGTCAGGTTGATACTGCTGGTGTCAGCAGAGCTGCTGACTAAGAGTGAGGCCATTGATTTTCTGTTAGTTTCACGACTGAACTGTACTAACAGGCACCGTGTAGGAAGCCATTCCCCACGCTGCCTCTGAGGCACTTCGTCTGTGCTCACTGCTGCAACAGCAGATGAATAAAGTATCTACATGTTAAAACACGATTTGCAGGAACACTATTTTTATTGTAGCATTAACTGGAAGTAGCCGCAGCCCACAACATTTATTAGGCCACTGCCTCCTCCATAAAAAAGTGATTGAAAGTGGATGTAGATAGTAGTTTACTTCCATTGAAGTGTAACATCTCGATCAATAACCTTCCAGAGGCAGGCGGCGACATGCATGAATCGGTGTCCGAGACCTTCCTGGCTATCTCCTGTCTCCCCGTGTCGAGGGCCACCCGTGATGTGGGTGGCGGATACACTCCTGTGGATGACGAATGCCTCCAGCATCTCTCCTCGATGACAATAGGGTCTCATCAAATGCTGCTTAATCTTGCAGGGGCTGCTTAACAGTGCACAGGCACACGCCTCTCACCGTATGTCAGCAGATGGAACTGAGAGAGTTAATGCAAATCCCTAGCCTTGACTCTGACACTATTATTTGACAGTACTGGGGCTCTGCACTATACCGCTGCCCAAACGGAGCTCTGGATTCACTTATCCCAAGAGCCCAATTTGCTACAGGCGGATTGTGTTGACGTGTGTGTGTGTCCTTCGGTATAGTATTCGGTCGTGTTGTGTACTCGCATGTATGTCTGTCGCATGTGTGTGTACCTGGGCGTGGGGGCAGGTGTAGAGGCTGGGCTATCTTCAGTCGACTCTTCAGGTCCTCCCACCTCCTCTGGTCCACCGTCAGCAGAGCAGTGCCCTGGTGGTGGAAGACAGACGACACACACCGAACCGACCCCGCTGTAAAACCTGTCACCTGTAGACCAGACTGGTGACCTTGAGACAGACCCGTGAGGTTCTTACCTTGTTCTCGTTGAAGTTCGCAATGACCACGCCCACAAACAGAGTGAGTCCAATCATACACCCCAGGAACACGAAGACATGGATGTAGATACCGTGGATCTGCAGTCACAGAAGACATGTGTACTGGCTTGAATGACAAACACTGGCTTTACAACAGAGCAGTTGGTAATGGAGAATAGGGAGATTGATGGAAGGAGTAGGAAGGAAAGATTGATACCGGTCCAACTCGGTGAATAATGACATCTCGGACTTCGACCCAGCCTTTGAGCGACAGCACCTCAAACAGAGCCAGCATGGCGTTTCCCACATTGTCAAAGTTAAAATTACGAGGGTTGGCCCTAGGGAAGGACAACACAACAATATAAATAATGTGCTGTACAAAAAACAAACAAAGCAAAACAGAAACCAAGTAGCAATAAAAAACCCAGCAGAACAACAACAACAACACAAGACCAACATACCAGACTCTTGGTACCCAGAAACCTGGTTTCTTCTCCCCGGGCTTCAGCTTCAGGTTGAGGTTTTTGGAAACACTGACGTTTATCCTGAATATACCGTGGCAGTCCTCCTGCAACAATCCACAGAGTTCAGTAATGAAACGCAAAATATCCACTGGCACAAACAGTAGGATAAAAGGCAGCTCTAGGATCATTGATGTTATTGGGGATACTCTTATTTATTCATAATCAATATGTACTTTTCTGTAGGGGGAAGCCTTTAGTAAGGACATCTTGTTTATACCGTACCGGTTTCATGATATGGGGGTCGTTGCACTTGGCAAGTTTTCCAGCGAACAGTTGAACCCCGAAGCTTGCAAACACCAGCATTAGTGTGAGGAGCAGGATGGAAACCTGTGTATGTGAGAGGACATCAATCAAGGGTTAAAGGCAGACAGGGCTTTCCCACACAGTTCGATATCCCCAGGGCTTGGAGGGTAAGCTGCGGATGTCAGCGAGCCTTGGCAGTGGAGACCTCAGTCAGGAGAATCCTAGCCACGCCCGGAGAGAATCACCAACCACAGCAATTTGTTGTGAGGGAGAACAAAACTCATGCTGCCAATTGACTACAAACTCCAGGATGCGTAACGCAACCTCTCGATGCGTCTGTGGGATTTAGTTTTATGTTTTGTTTTGTTTTTTCTGAAATACTCTATCGATCCACCAAGGGGGAAATTCTCTTTCCATCCTCTGGTTGGGATGAAGGGTCACCCCAGCCCTCTGGTTGAGGGATGACCTCACTAACCAGCAGGCCATCCTACTGCTCCTAAGAGATAATGTACATGCTTGTGTGTATGTGTATGTGTGGTGGTATGAGAGTATGCACACACGTGTGTGTTCTGTGTGTCTGTGTGTGGTTGTGTTTGTGCGTGCGTGTGAATGTGTGGCTGTGCCGACATGCACACGCTCACTGACCAGGAAAATCTCCTTGAAACCCTTGAGGACCTCCCGCACCACCTTCCTCATCTGGGGGACCAGCTTGAAGATCCGCAGCGGACGCAGGCAGCGCAGCATCATCAACAGCTGAGCCCCGGACTCAGGGGGGACATCAGGGGGCAGCCAGCACAGGAAGATCAGACTCACCTACGGCAGCCACGGCGAGGGGCGAGCGAGAGAGGGGGGGGGTTGGTCGAGGAGGAGCAGTAAAAGTAATGAGAACATATCCTGCCAGTCTTGAAGAGATGACCTGTCTGCCCGTACTGCACAGATTGACAATTCATTTTAGCTTATTGAAGTATAATTCAGTTCAGTTAATTTCAGTTTACATCAACAGTTAAAAAAAAGCCCACTTTCAGTATCAGTATCTACCAGAAAACAGATGCTCTGTTCTAATGCAATGTGACAATGTGCATAAACTAAACCCAGAGACAGCCATGTCAGGTCCCTAGACTTAAACATCATGCTGTAAAATGTGCCAGTTCTTTAAACACCAGTTCCATCTTGTCCCCATTGCATAATCTGTATGCAAATTACAAGCATACAAGCAATGGAGTTATTTTGGAAAGCTGAAATAAAAAAAAGGCAGTACACAAGAAATGAAATAATCATAGTGATGCATCCAAAGTTGTTTACAGTCATTAAAAGGCAATCTTCTCAAGTTTAGCCACAGGCTCATTAACCAGAGATGTAATCAGAGTTCTTGCTGCCTCGTGTGATTCCCTAAAGCTTGCATCTGCCCAAAGAGAAGTCAAGAAAAATGCCTATCAGGGACATATGCTTACCTGAATTAAGACATACAGTAT
Source organism: Polymixia japonica (assembly GCA_900302305.1). Taxonomy (NCBI): domain Eukaryota; kingdom Metazoa; phylum Chordata; class Actinopteri; order Polymixiiformes; family Polymixiidae; genus Polymixia; species Polymixia japonica. Next base: position 11,841 of record OMKK01085120.1, read on the forward strand.
GACATATGACAGGGTTTGTGTACAGAGACGTTAGACCAATATAATCCATTATAAAGTGTTTATATAAAATTAGATAAATAGAGATTTAGCTCAAGCTCTGAGGCCTATATTTAGTCTTCCTGGTTATGAGACAATTTCACTGTGAGTTTGGACTTACGAGGTAGATGAAGATGTCCATGACTCCTCCAAAGTCTCTGATGACAGCCGTAGGGGTGAAGAACAGACCGTCCGCCATGATCTTCAGGTTCAGCTCAATGCTCATGAAGATCACAAACACATACTCCCCGATCTGAAACACACAACACAGTCCTATTAGCATCCATCCATCCATCCATCCATCCATCCATCCATCCATCCATCCATCCATCCATCCATCCATCCATCCATCCATCCAGTTTTACTACCTGTAATGTGGGTGCTTCCATGACCCTGGTGATGGGCGATTCAAACATCATGGAGATGCAGGAGCAGATGGTCACTACAATCATAACCCAGTCCAGATAGGTGACCAGACCCAGAAGATCACTGCAGCGACACACACACACACACACACACACACACAAAGAAAACACAGGAGTCACAGAGCAATTATTATTATATTTTATACCATGGCCTGGGTGAATATTCGATTCTGATTGGCTGGAGGGGTGTGCATTATTTTTCAATAATGATGACGGCTATGAAGTTGAAGCAGTTGTATCGCTGTTCTAAATGAATGCGCAACGTGAAAAATGAAGAACAACCCTTGCATCCCCTGTGTCCAGTGACACCATGCTCCTAGCTTCAAAATCATGTGAAATTGGCAGATGTAGTTGTTAAAACTACATGGAAAATATTTTTTTTCCAGCGAATATCTTAGTTACAAGCCAAGCCAAACCAAGTACTTTAGTGTTTATATGTGCAGAATTTATTCAGTTAGGGAAATCACATAATGTCTAGAAAGTATTAGCTCAAAGTTGGCTGACAGACTCAACTGGGACTAGAAAACGTCCCCATTGCTAGGTCATTACTAAGATCTCTCCTATTGGCTCGTAAACTACTGTTTTTATTGCATAGGCTAATTGACTAATTGTGTTCCAGGTATTAGACCCACAGGTGTTTCCAGGGAAACAGGTATAGCGCTGCCAAAAAGTTTTTATTTTTAGAACAAACTGCCCCAAAATATAATTCAACAAACCTTGTTTTTAAGTAAGTGGACATGGTATAAGCGGGATAATCCACTCCGAGGTGTACGATTATTGACAAATAATGCACTGAGTTGCGCAGGGTTCTTCACCCCCGTGTCGTGCATTCTTTTTTGATAACCGCACACCTTGTCGTGGATTATCCCTTACATATTAATTTACCTAGGTCAAGTCAACAAGTTTGTGGCTTGCACACACTCAGGGATCAGAGAATGAGAGAGACAAAGATCGAGAGATGGATGGATAGATAGGCAGATAGAGAGAGAGAGAGAGAGAGAGAGAGAGAGAGAGGGACAGGCACTGGATAGAGTTGGGACAAGAAAGAAATTGCATGGAAAGTGTGTGTGCATGTGTATGTGTGTGTGTGTGTGTGCTTTACAGCCCAATCTCCCCCACAGCAGTTTGTCTATAAAATTCCCTTGGTACCAGCTGTATCTGATAAAAAGGACTGCCTCTTACCTTAATAATCAGACTCTGTTCTTTAGCATAATCACTGAAATCTATTTCACAGCTTTACAGTTCACAATTTTCATTCCTCCCCACAGTTAAGGAGAAGCACAATAGGCAGGTAATAAGCCACAGCTTTATAGCTAATTCAATGTTTTAGAATGAGCGGATCAATAGAAACTCAACAAATCAATAATTCCTCAGACTTACTAAAGTTGATGGTATTTGGTGTTCTTCACTGCTCCAGTTATGGGGTCTGTTTTGGATCTAGATACAAACATTTGCAGAAATGAAGACAATCGTCAGCATTTCGACACAGAGTGTCGTAGGTATTTTGTGACCGCATAGATTTCTTTCACGTGACACCTATGTGTCACGTTAGCCCAGATGAAAGACCGATCGTACGCATTAAAGCGAGCCCGGACGATCACTCTGCAGAAGTTCCTGAAGCGATGTTCTCGACCCACGATGAAGAGGGGCTTGTCAAAGTAAGGGTGGTTCTCCCTCAGCTCCTCCTCTTGGACTTTCCTGCTCAACCACACAATCACAGAGTCACAGAGACAGACACCGATTAATTAGCATATTAGTATTATTAGTATATTAAATACACAACCAGAAGGATGACTGTAGACATGAACTTTGAAAATGGTTTGAGCCACGTTTTATTTTTTTCCAGAAAATTGTCAGTTGATGTGTGTACTTCTGTGTGTGTGTGTGTGTGTGTGTGTACCGTTTCATCTCTGCCTGTTCCTTCTTCTCTTGGATCATCTTGATCTCACTGTCTTCTCTCTGGGCATTGCGGTAGCGTACTGTACTGGAGTGCTGAGGAGGGAGGGGAGACGATGAGGATATACTTGTATACAGAGAGCTCCATCAGTATTTGGACAGTGATGCACCGTTAGACCTGTCGGCTCTTATTACTTTTACCACCATTAATGTAACTATTACCTGCATTTCAAGGCGTTAAAAGTGTTTGAGGACACATTATATTTAAAAGGTAGTAATTCTTAGTTTGCAGCCAAGCAGTTTTACAGTGTAGACTTCTTTTGTAGATGCCTGTGTGTGTTCATTTTTGTGTGTGTCTGTATGTGTGTGTGTGTGTGTGTGTGTGTGTGTGTCTATACTTACATCCTGAGTGAGTGTCTCCAGTGACTTCCCTCGGCTAATCCTCTGACTAGTGGATCCATGTCTCAGAGACCTGGTAGACAGAGAGAGAGAGAGAGATACGGCAGTTTATGAGAGAAAGAACTAAGAGGTGGTGCAGTATGCGTGTCTTCACTTGCGTGTGTTTGTGTGTGTGCATGCGCATGTCAGACCTGCGCTCCTGGCGTATGTGGTGCTGGACACTGAGTATGGAGCGCTCCTTGGCTGGCTGGCCCTCAAAGGATCCACTCAGCATACGCTGCCTGGTACACGCCCTGGAAAACACAAACACGGGACGCAGGGTCAGCTACCCAGTTAGCCAGCACCCCTGACACAAGTATGGCATCATCAGGGATGTTTCTCTCAAGGACACTTTGCTATTTAAAGCCGTCCTGCAGCCAATTTGACTTCCTGCTTTCCCCCTCAATGTTTCTCCAAACAAAATGGTGGTGTGTTTAGCAAGTGAACATCACGCAGTAACAACATTATGGCAACCAGTGATGAACAAAGTCAATTCTCACTGACAGTTGTTGCTGGATAGTGATACGTCACATTTTGCAAAATACCGTTTTAGGAGGAGCTTGACATTTTGAGCATTTGCAGCAAAAATGACTTATTTGTCAAAAATGTGTGGTAGTGACATTGGAATTGATTTATAGCAACAAAGCTTGGCACAGGACAATAATAATGCTGAAGAAGGCAAACAAATACTGGAGGTGGGCTTTAAGATACCTGAGAAATCTAACTTCAGAAGGTGCAGAAGATGATCTTACTAACCACAAGGTGGTCGTTCAATACAATGAAGGCTATTGTCATAAATCAATGTGTAACAACCTTGCCATAAAAGTAAAATAACCAACAGGCAATCACAACAGTCAGATGGTCATCTTTAACTAACAAGCTCTCTCTTTATTTTGTACCATTTCACACCCCAAAGACCAGCCCTCCAGATTGTCAATTTGAAAAAGGCTCCATTCCTGTGATCATTCCATTAGACAGTGTGTGTGATTGTGCTTGTGCTCGCTAATAGCAGAGTCATGTACCAGAACTGAGCTAATGATGCTGTGGGCATCAGCGCTATGTGTACTCACCTTATTTATGGACACTCTGGGTGATTACTTGTTTATTGGCAATGAGCACGCATAAATAATTGTGTATGTTTGACTGCGTGTACGTACGTGTGAGACTGTGAGTGTAAGTGTGTGAATGAACGTGTGTCCACCTGTGGAAGATGATGAGGCAGACGAAACGTGTGATGACTATTGATGTCCTGTCTGTCTCTCAGACTGACAGAGTAAAGGAGAGAAGCGCAGAGCTAGCCAGACTGGACACGGCGCGGGCAAGCTAATCTGTAGTTAGTGCCAGCTCCGCCATGCCAGACAGCAAATTATCCATTTGCTTAATCGCTACAGCAAATGAGTCTGAAGTGGATCTGTGTTTGTGTGAGTCTGTGTGTGTGTCTGAGAAACAGTAACAATTCTAGAGTGCTGCTACATTGAATATGCACACCCATTAATAGTCTCACCTACCCAAAGACTAGAGTCTCTTTCATGACTTTGGATGACCTATGAAGGGTGCATACTAATTAGGTCAATTGGCTTAGGGGCAGCTCCAAGAAGAGTGTATGCTCCATGATCCAATGCTCCATTCAGAATTCATCAGTCAGAATTTCTCCTGGTCTCCTAGCTAATAACAAACAATATACAGCCAGCAGTGAGTGTTTCGACCAAGGTATAGACGAGTCTTACCGGAGGATTTTATTGATGGTAGTTTCTTTTTCCAGTAGATTACGAGCTCGGATACTAAATATTGACCTGCGAAGCTGAGAGAATATACACTGGTTAAGAGAAATCGAGGTTAGCCCAGAGGTTTGGAGTTTGCTATATCTAGTTTACCAACCAAATTCACACCATGCGCATCAAGTACATTTTGCTCTAGCTTTTGCAATTATTATTGCTATGGTTTAAAAAAATACTTTACCTCTGGAGATGGATTTGTCAACCATTTTATGGGGGCTGTGTGTGTGTGTGTGTTTGAGTGTGTGTAAATGTGTACCTTCTGGTCGATGTACTTGTTGTCTTCAATGGCTGAGCGTTTGGAGTGGTCGCAGGAGGAGGATGAAGCAGAGGGGAGACGCCGGAACAAACAGCTGGTGTCCTGCTGCTGACGATCAATGAACTGCTTCATAAAGCTCTCCCTGGGACATACAGCGTATGTATCCAAACACCAACAGACAGAAGTGATAATCCAAACCACACCCACATAAAACCAAAACATCTCGAGGTTAAATCACAAATAAACGTGCATATATACAGCTGCAAACCATTTTATCCTTGAACTATCGCTGTATCCACCCAGCAGATGGGCTGTGAGTGGGATGTCTGGGGGAGCGAAGGCCCCAGCTGTGCACTAATCAGCCTCTAAATGATGAAATTGATTATGAGGTCCTCTGTGTTGGATGTAGTTCAGCTCTCCTGCTAAACGCCAAGTAACAATAGGCCCAGTCTCAGAACATGGACGGTTACCATCTGCTTTACGCAGGTCCTACATCATTTTCTCTCTGGACAGTAAATGGCATTAAAGATCTCGGAATCCAGAACTGGTGGCATCAGCTTGGCCTAGTGTTTAGAGAGGCTGCCTTGTACCTGGAATACCGCAAGTTCAATCGCCACTACAGCCAATGTGTATCTGTAAGCAAGAAATTGAACCCCTACCTGCTCACATTAAGAATGTCAGCAAACCAACTTAAATGTGAATGCAGGTACTTGTATGAGTTCCTCGTGTCTCGGTGTGATCGTGTACCTGATCCTTGGCACAGTGAAGTCAGATGGGAGCTTGGAGATCTTCACCATCTGAGGTCTGTTGGGGAACTTCTCAAAGATCCTGAGTCTCAGAGGGAGCTTTTCTTTGGTGTCAGCGTTCGCTTCACTTTGCTTCAGCTAAAAAGGAAGAAAGAGAGAGAGAGAGAGCGAGAGAGCGTTCAGGAATCAGCTCATGGAGGAGAGAGTAGGACAAGGAAGATTAAGGGGGTGAGTCAGCCACATGGTAAAGGTGTGGGATAGATTAGCATTAGGTACAAAGGGAGAAAGGACACAGGGTTCTTTTTTTAGAGGCTTTAAGAGTGTAGTTACATGGTTCTGCCTGCTGATGGCAGCAACACACTTACCTACTGGAAGACAAGACGGTACACCACGTACAGACAACCACATCTAGCCTGAGATCCCACTTACTTTCATAAAAGAAGGATGGAGGATGCAACAAAAGAAAAAAAAAAAAAAAAAAAAGATTACGTTGGAATGGTTAACGCCGAAAGAAAAGGCAATGATGGCTACAATAATATGAATGCATGCAGGTCTGTGCAAGGTGTCACAGGCTGGCGAAATAAAAAGCCACGACAAAGGGAATGAAACCAATTATTTCCATTTAATTACATAAGGGAGAGGCTGATTGAAATTCCCTGGCAGGTATTCTCTGTCTGGGCGGCTGGAGATAACCCTGATGCATTTCAGATTAGGCCTGGAACGGAAGTGCATGTGGCCCATTGGTGAACGGCAGCTTATCATTCAGAGCAGGCGAGCGCCATCCACCGTATTGACTGGATTTGGTGAATGTCTGTCTCTCTGTCAGCCAGTCTGTTTGTCTGTATGTGTAGTGTAGAAAAGTCCCCCCCCCCTCACCGTCTCATGCTGTGCGAGCGTGTGTGTGTGTGTTGGTATTTCTATCCCTGCCTGTCTTGCTGTGAGCTACGGACTGACTGAAACAGGCTCTCGGTGTCAGGGGATAAGAGGGGGGTGTGTGGGGAATCCTGACAAAGGAGGAATGATAATCTGTCTATCCTTTCCCTTTTTTGGCAGAGTAAAATGTATGTGCTTTTCTTTTCTTTCTGCATTGAGTGGGTGAGTGGCGTACTGTGGTGGAATTATGCAGCAGTATGTGCTTGCCTAAGCTTCCTGTCTATACAGTGAGTCCCAAGATAGACATAGGATAGAAGAGGAAGACAGGAGACAGTCAGAGAGAGACCATGAGATGGAAAATAGTTGAAAAACAAATAGACAGAAGGGAAGAGAAGATACGTAATTATTGGACAGTGAAGTGGTAAAAAGTGACATTGTGACATTAAAACGTATTAAGAGTATGAAACAGAAGTCAGGCGCTGATTAAGAATAAACTGGTGGATCTTTCAGTGCAAAATGCATTGTCATCTAGGCCAATATGGCTTAAATAAATAAATAAAACCACACCTTCTGGCGTATACCGCAACGGCACAACAGCGCACAACAAAAGTGTCTGGGAAATTCTAAGAGACGGAAAAATATAAAATGTAACGTTCTTTCTAATGGTACAGTTTGCTGGAGGAAACTTACAGAAAGTGCTGCAGTCATCTCAAACACTACCTGTATATTCGGCTGTTGATTGCCCACAAACAAAAACACAACCCACACCAAGAGACACACACACACACACAGTGCAGTTTTAATGTGGTGCCTGCTGGTCCCTCAGGTCCTAATCAATGAGGCCAACTCAGCGAGAAGTACAGTATGGCCATGGCTCACCACCCTCCTCTGCAACAGCATCTCATTCCAGCTAAACGTCCTGCACCATCACTCGTCTGTCACCCTTTGTCGCTCCTTCTGCCATTCCCTCTCACACTCACTTTGTGTGCCTATCTCCCCCCGTTTAGACCGTGCATTCCGCTCCATCTCAGTGAACATCTATTCCAGACGTAAGACTGCCCCGGTCTCAGTCTTCCATCTTCTACGTTCTGGTCGCTGCCTCCTTCCCCCGTAGCTCTTCCCTTCTTCCTTCCTCTCCGGTTTTCCCAAAAAGAACATTGTGAGCCTCAGGGAGAGGAACGGACTCAGCCGCTCCAGAAGAATCTCTGTTTAAATCTCCTCTCTCATAAATAGATTGACTGTAATCCGGGCACACTCGTACCTCAATGTTTCTCAACTACTAACTTATTCATACTCTTCAATTTTTCTATTAATTTATTTATATCCTGCTCCTGGGGAACTAAATAAATAAATAAATAAGCAAAACAGCCTAGCATTTAATTTCAATTTACCCTTGCAAAACAAAACCTCCATCCATTCTACCACAGGCCATTTAGATTAGCGAAGCTCTGTCACGCCTCAAGGCCTTTAATGTCCAGAGATTTCGCCGTAATCTTATGATAGTGGTAAAGTCCAAATATATGGTTTCCTTGAGTATTGATGTTGTGTACTGCTGCTCTGTAGGAGGTTTATATGATGTGTAGATACATGGAGGTGTACCAATAGGTTGCTGTAGATCACTCTAAACTGTACCTGCTAACACACTGAGCCCCCCAGCCTGGTCAATACATGGGATCGATAAGGCACACATGAATTAGCCAGGGCTCAGGTTTAGAGCTCATACCAGCACAATCCACTCCCTATTGATTACCTGCTCTACATGATACCATACAAAAGAGGATTCACTTTCCCATGCCTGCACACGCTAGTGCCGTAGTACGTGGGTCTGTGCGACTAAATGTGTGTGGTACAGTACGTTTCTGTTTTGTGCTGTTATTTCCCTGTGTGTGTGTGTTTGTTTGTTTGTGTCTGTATTTGTGTCTTCACGTGGCTTGTGTCCATGTACACACACGCGGCTCCACACGAGTGTATGTGGGTGAAAACACAGCATGCTTCGCTGTGTGTCCGGGGTAGTGGTTGATAAATCAAAGACATCGCTTTGTGTGCCACAGATCAGATTGAGTGTAAGGCGGTGTGGCAGCCGAGTCCAGACTAAACGTGTTTTGCCTTGAGAGCCGTTCAGGTGACGTGCCCAGGCTTCTGCTTCCATTCAGGCCAGTTTCTGGGTCAACTGAGTTAGGAGCTTTACGTTGGGGATTTACACAGCTTTGTTAACCATGGCCAAGAGGAAGACAGGGCTCCAGTGCTGACCACTGGCATCGGAGAGCTGTCTACCATAGAGTGCTATAACGCCATATGGTGCAGTAGGAACACCCAAAGCGAAATGATGATCTCTGTATCAAAAGGGCTTCAGATGATGAGCTGTGGAACGAGTCTCATACGTGAGTTAAAGCCAGCTGGGAGGAGGAGAGACTGGAGAGCAGAAAAACTCTTCTGCAAGAGTATCTGACTTTTGATACTTCGTCATTCCATACAGTTTCCAAAAAACAAATAACAAAATAATAATTAAAAAAAACCCACATCAATATATACATACATAAATACATACATACATAAACACATACATCTTGATAGATGAATAAGTAAATATATAAATAAATAAATAAGGCCAAGTGTAAGGTACAGGAAGGTAAATTGTTACTAAAAAATAACAATAATGAAATGAGACCCAGGAGTTTGGCTTGACGTATGTGGAGCATCTTGTTTGAACGTACACATTTACCCATCGCTAATTCACAACGTGAATGTCAAACAGCCTCTAACTGTGAAGAGCTTTAAGACCAGCTGGGAGAAGGCAGGCGAGGAAATACCTTCCTGATAGCACACAGAAAGCTATGCTTCTTGACAGAATGAAGCAGCCTATCTGTTCATCTGAAGGCACATCTCTCTCATACAGAATCTGTTTGATTTATGGAACTCCCCGCTCCTTTGATGTCAGTCTGACTGGCTTGGTAAAGGAACAGAAGACTGGATCAGCTGTGAGAAAGCTGCTCCCACAATGCTGCACTTCACTTCACCCAACATGGACATATGAGATGACTGATATTCAGTCTTACACAAGCGTTCTCCCTAATACCATCAAAAAACCAAGGAATCATTGAAATTGCAGCGCACAAGAAATGTCAGAAAAAAAACAAAATCCTTCATCTCAATGACCTATTCTTTTTTATCAAGTGGTCATATCAGGCTGATGCATGTTGGCATTAAACTTTCATAAAAGCTGGTGATTCTATTGTCTCTGCTGGGACTGCGGATGCACATTTTCCTAATCCCCTGAAACCTTTGACGAGTGCTCTGAAATTGCCTCCGAAGCATGCCAGTATAGAGTCTGTGAGAATAGCCCAGGAGACAAAGAGAGACTGATGAACAGCCCCCCGCAGCACCGAGACACGGAGCCTGTGGGAGGACATGCATTCAACATTATGTTATCATTCACTCACCGGAGCTCACTGGCTGCTCTCAACTACAGCCGCGCTGCTTTCCCAGGAACACCAAAAACATGTGATGAATGTGTCTGTCAGTCATCAGTGGTATTAATAACATTCTGGGTGATCTATTACGGGCTACAGTGTGAGATAGGTATTGATCACCAGAGCAGCAGAGGATATGGTATCTGTGTCCTTCTCTCCTTCCATAAGACCATGTTTCTTACATAGTCCATGAAATATTATCATTGTAATCACAATATACAGAAGTGGAAATTACAAATGTGCCTCACTTCAAACATTAGGTTTTAACGTACAAGGGTCTTCCATACCTTCACAATGTATTGTAGGTTGTGTTCCTCAGACCTAGGGCCAGTCCGGCAGTGGTATCCGGGGGAGACAGAGGGCAGAGAGGGTTAACAGCGTCACCCTCTCCCTTTCATTAGCTGGGTAATGAGCCGTGCTGCAGAGCTGCTGTAAAGCTACAGCCTGTAGACTCCCCAGACCACTTTACTGGACCAAACCTCTGACAACCTTGCACCAATTCATGACTCTTTACTGCTAAACCTGGGACCCTATAGTGTGCAATTGTGTATCTCTGTGTGTTTATTCTAAATAATTTAACAGTTTAGGGATTTAGCCGATACTCTTGATTTACAATGAGTGAGCAGTAGGGGTTCAGTGCCTGGCTCACAGGCACCTCAACATGCTGTTGAGGGACACTTTGCCTATTGCAATGATTGACCCTGTGATCTTTCAGTTTTTGGACAGGTTTTCTAGAGCAATCTGCCATCCCACAGTATTCACACAATTACACCACTTTTCCACCAAAATTAGCACGTAAATGCAGGAAAACCAGCTAAAAATAGGCGATTGACTCCTTTCCCGTTGCCAGGTGTGTCACGTTCAACGTCACTTCCACTTGCATTTGAACGTGCCAGAAAAGGCCATCCATCACTGCTGATCAGAGCTGGAGCAGAATACCAGTGCAGAGTCACTTGTCCCAGGAATGAATGACGATTGTAACCTTTCCCACTAAAGACAAAAGCCAGATGTTAGTGGGTGTTAGTGGGGTTTTTTGTCCAGTGGGAAAAGGGCTTTAGGGTCTAAAATGGGATTCAGGCATACTTGTTTGGGATTCAGATTATACTTAGGTCATGTGTAAAATCGGAAAAATAGTGTGCAGTAACAGAAGTTCATTTAAGCATTATTAATGTGTAAAGGGAGTGGAGCTGTGAGCTGGAGGCTAGCAGCATGTGTGTATGTGTACTGTATGCTTGTATGCTTGTGTTCTTCTGACATTTGCCATCTGAAGCTGACTATTTTCATTACTATTTTTTGTCTCCTCACTATAACACATGTTTTGGGTCTAGGCTTCAATTGGGCTTTACACAGGCAGCTTCAGCCAATCAATCCAATTGGTCAAAGACCGTTCCAACCATGCTCATAATTCATAAAAAAACAACACGTCTACTCAACGATACTTGGCTGTGCCGCATAGATATTACATCACTGTTGTTCCCATAATCACAGCAAAGAACACTGACTTGGGTATTATTGCTATAGTACAAAATCTAGACTTATTACTTACTGTTGCTACACATTCCAAGTATTTAAGTCATTAACCTTAATTTGATTTAGTCCTAATTTTCTTATGAGAGATGTGAAGTACTGTTCGTATTATTTGGTTTCCTAAATAATGGGTATGGTTAATGGGTAACTTCACCAAAAAGAAACCAACAACCTATGCAATACCAATGTTCGATAATCAAAATATAATTAATGGAATAAACAAGGATAAACTTGTTGATTTGTAGAATCTGTGTTTGTTTGTTTGTGTGTGTTTGTGTGCATGCATGCGTGTCTATGCCAGGTTAAGAACAAGGCAGGCACAGTAACTGGAGCGTCAGAATCCTTCAGTAGAAAACTGAAGGTGACATTCAAGCGATAAGAACTTATTGTCCTGGGATTCACTAAAGGGTACGCTCTTCCCTTCTCTTAGTTTCCTCTCTCCTCCTCGCCTTTCCTCTCCACTAAATCCCCATGAATGAATCCTTGGCCATTAAATCACGTAAATGGAGGACAGGCTTTCAGTTTAATTCATAAATAATGAAATGTTCTCTGGTAGGCTATAATACAATCACTCTAAAACACATTTGACCAATCCAAAGTCCCTCATACAAAATAAATGACCAATACTGAACGCCCTGTGAAATAAAGTGAGTGGAGCGTGGAGTGAAAATATCCAAACATCCAGCAGTTTTCAGATGGATAGGGAAGACACTAGACAGACAGCATGACAGACAAGCAGACAGAATGCACTTGCACGTTCTCTCTCACACACACACACACACACACACACACACACACACACACACACACACACACACCTCAGTAAGAAGAATCAGAATCAGGTGTTATTTGGAGAGAGGAACAATCTATTTCCTTTGTTGCTAGGGTGACAAGGTATGTTCCTGTCACAGCTGTGGACCAGTGACTACCCCTCCCAAACCTTGTTCACTCACACACTCACACTGAACCATCCTCTCCCCCACCCAGCTCCGTTCTCTCTCACTGGTTGCGTTTCCATCACTTTTATGCGAATTGTTGTGTATTGAATTCAATAACATTTCCTCAATATCGCAAAAAAAAAGTTTTTACGCTTGCTTGAGGTGGAAACATTTTTTTGTCGATAAAAACATGTAATGAATAGCGATGGGAATGTATTTGTCAATAAATAATGAGGTAGAAAGGGGGAACAACAACAACAACAACTTGACCAATAGCAATCGACTCTTGAAAGACTCTTTCCATTTCCCAGAGCTACTTTCTACGCACAGTTAACCTATTTAATCTGATGGAAACGCACCTAATTCATATTCATGTTTTGCTACATTTCAACAGTTCGCTTAAAATTAACTGGATGGAAACATAGCTACAGTCAACTTCACATGTATTTATAACTAGGTGTAGATGTGCTCAACTGTCAAATATGGGACCAGAAGACTGAGGCGTCACCACCACCGACGACATTCTGCCACACTACTGTCGGTGCCAACTTGCAGCCATGTAACTATTTGTGTTTCCTGTCCCGCCTTCTTTATATCAGGCTGGCAGCGACCCCCCCCTTTTCTTTAAGGATGTACTGTATGTCTGAGGACTAGTACTTACTCACAACTGTGCTTGTTCATCTGATAACAAACTCATCCATCATTCCAGAACCGATCCCTAGTGGTTACATCGGCTGCCTTTTTAAGGCGCTAATGTCAAGCACACAGGCATACACTCAAATACACACACACACACACGCACGCACGCACACACACACGCACGCACGCACACACGCACGCACGCACGCACGCACGCACGCACACACGCACTCACGCACGCACGCACACACGCACACACACGCACGCACACACGCACGCACGCACGCACACACACGCGCACACACACACACAAACATGCAATTCCTAAGCCAGAAAACCTAAAACTAAACTAAATTAAACAAAAACAAATCATAATTAAATTTTAGCTTTATGTACTGGCCTTGCACTAGATGGCAGTATGGTTAGATGGTAAAGTACAACTGTCTGCCCTATCCATCTCTCCAACCCTAATCTCAACCGTAAATACACCAAGGATAAGAACAGTGTCAAATATTTAACACCATTACAGTATGGTGCAGTGAGGGTCTCTCAGTCTGGTACGGGATATCAAAGCCCACTGCTTCCTATAAAGCAATAGCATGGAGCCATGTACAGTAGGACATAATAAAAGCTAAACAAGTCTATTCAGCTGTGCATCATTATATAACTGAAGTAACACTTTCCACACAATCAGTATGTGAGTGTGTAACAGAGAGATTCCTGGCTTGGTGATAATAAAGGTACAGAGTCTAACATGTTGACCCTCACTTTGAGGCCTGTATGTCTTTCACAGAATCCCACAGACATGACCAGACCCACGGACGTGGCATTCTGAACACTCACAACTGCTCTCTTCTCTGCCTTCATTAGCATCTGGCAGGCTGAGATAGAGAGAGAGAGAGAGAGAGAGAGAGAGAGAGAGAGAAAGAAAGAAAGAGAGAGAGAGAAAGTCAGTGAGATCTCAGAGTGGCCTTATAAAGGATTCAAACAGCTGTCTGTCTGCCTGCCAAACGCAAGTAGACTGACGATGAAGGGAAGGTGGCTAGGCTTTTATCTCTCTCTTGTTTCTCTGTCTCGCTTTTTAAACAGTCTCTCCAACCTGTTCCTCGTGACTCAACAAGCTGGCCGGCGGACCTGTTTGATGGCCAAACATTCCAGCCTCACGCACGCGCAAAAACGCGCACGCACAAACACGAGTGTGCGTACAAGAATACACACAGAAAGATATTACTCACAATTCATTTCCGCGCACATACACACGCGCGCGCACTTACACACGTCATCACCGTTGTTGCCTCGGGGGTAAACTCCTTTTTATTTTATTTGTTTGATATCTG
>OMKK01085121.1:0-15560 GCA_900302305.1 Polymixia japonica
GAGCCCCGTCGTTAATAACGGTTATTCATTTGCATTGTTTCTCTCCAGCTCTCTCTGTCTCAGCTGGCAGCTACTTCACGCTACCCGACCATCAGCCACTCCAGCGCCGCGTTACCTTGGCAACAGCCATTTCCCTCTCTGCTCGATCCTTCCCCGTTGGCATCGGCCCACCAGCTGTCACATGTCGTAAGATTCCACCCCTGTACCCTCTATTCCCCCCTACACACACACACACACACACACACACACAGACCTGCTCACGCATACACACCTACACAAATACACAGGCACACAAGCAGAAGTGGAGGGGCAACGTGGATGCATATACACGGGAAAAATGTGAACACGTGCACGCACACACACACACACACACACACACACACACATACAAACACAGCACATAGGTCTTTACACATCCCCTAGGACACACAGTAATTGACTAGAGTTCAAAGGCACATTCACCTTTCCAGCAGACTCAGACTATTACCGTATGCGCAAAAACATACAGACACACACGAACTCTGAGCGTTGACAGCACACCGTGCTGAACTCCAGCCCAGCGTGGTCTTTGTTTTTAGAGCTGCTGGAGGTGCATGAGCATCTTCTTAATCCATAGAAACACTATTCTTTAGCTTTGCTTTTAAAATCTTTGCACAAAGACGGCTTCAAATTTTTTTTAAGTTATCCAATATTCAGCACAACCCCGCACTTCACCCCCTGGGAAAATATGTTTAATCAACCTTGTCCAGGGATGTTTTCATTAACCGTAGTCTGGCTATAAAGCTGTTCTCTCGCATTGATACTTAAATACTGAACCCAATTTGAAATTCAGTACAGAAATACATGACTTGTCTACGGATCATTGGGCTACAGTTTATTAATTACAGACCTTGGTTTAATGGTAATTGCATGATTCCTATTATTCGTTTTGAACTGCTTAGCTTTTCAGTTCACCACATACAATGACTACCAGGAAGTTCACACTATCACAGCAAGTATAGAGACAATATAGACGGATTCAAACTGACAATAATAACAAACTGTCATAGTGCGCGAGCGGAATTTTAAAATGCTACTATATTGGAGGTTAAACAAATATTTATGTTAATATGTGAATAATTGTTTCCAAATACTGTTTTGACTTGATTAAAACCAAACCATTTGCATGACAAGTACCTCTGAATTACAAATAGTATAGATATAGTAATATAAATAATTTTAGCAAAGAAAATATTATGCATTTTCATATTCTTACCTGCTCTACTTGCCAACAAGCTGTTTGCAAGTTGAACAAAGTCCCATTGTTGGAGCCAGGGGAAACCAGAAGTGAGGAAGTCAGCAACTGTATACTGTGCTGATTTTAATAATGCTGCTGAATAATTTCCTGAAATGACACAAGGGTAACCTGTTCCCTGCAGTTGTGGGTGTTTGCTGCTGAGAAGTCATTTTGCCTTTGAAAACCTCCTTGTCTTTGCTAATTTAGACCATGTGCACCCACAGGGATGCGTACATTGGGGAGCCGACATGCTCCTCAAAAGGAGCTGTGATGAGATAGCATGGTATGAGGAATAAACCATGATGCTGTAATCTTGGGATTAACCTTGAATCTTTTCCATGGTCCTCTAAATCTATTTGAACCTACTCATATGTGCCATGCTATGTCTGTGATTTAGACACGCTAACACAATAAGAACCGTTTCATACTGTTTATATGAAACAAGGACTTTAATATATAGCTGATGTCTGAATTCTTGGGGGGGCTCGGGGAGTATTGCCCTCGTAGTTCTAACCATTGCCCTTGTAGAAATCCATAAAAGGCAAAGGGAATCATTATTTGGACCTGTTCACTACCTTGTAACTGTATTTTCAATTGGGTCGCATCTAATAGTTCTAAAAGTTAGATTGTATACACATAATATGATAAATCCATGTTACCCCTCTACTCTACCACTCATTGTTACAACATATCTGAAGCAGCTGAGGGGTTAACATCGTCTGACCTTATGAATATTTTCTGAATGTAGTATACATATTTGGCCATCATTTGCAGTCATTTATCAAAAGTCGGTCTTACTATGGTTATTCACAGGTAGGTTAAATAGCCTGCTGCCTCCTTCTTGAAAATTAAATGCTTGTCTTATTTCAGTTAGGTTACTGTATGCTTCATTTTCACTATGAAAAATTCATGGTTGCTTTTAGAAGCCTTATGGACTCCAGTGAGTCACTTCTCTGTTGGTGACCTCTTTCCCTGTCAGAATATCATTGGCTCTGGTACTGAAGTCAACATTTTGTAACTCATTGCCCTCATTCTTTCATGCAGACTTGGATCTTTTAAAACCTGTATGCCTCAACAGGGTGCAGCGGGTTTACTCCTGTTCCAAAAGGACAGTAATGCTAGCAGCTAGCAGCCTGAATAGGTTTCACCAACATTCTAATGATCCAAATCCAAAGAGATTAGGCTATGAATCATTGCAGGTAGTAATCCATAAATTGTGGATCAGGTTTATTAGAAACACAATAAAAACTACACAATATGGCTAAAAACAAGAACAATTAATTTTGTTATTGAACCACAGATTTGGCATTGGTGTCGTAAAAAAATGCCCTTGAACCATGTTCTCAGTGTAGATTACTATTCACATTTATTTACACACACTATTCCAACATGACTTTGTAGCCTCAGATGATGTTTTTCGCAGTATAATTCACAAGTAGTAGGTGGTTTTTTTAGGGTAGTTTGACTGTATTTTTTCTTCTTTTATAGTACAGTGTCTCTGCATCCCGCTCCATCAGGTTGTTTTGCAGGATATTTCCATGACAGGAGGACATGGCTCATATTGTATGTTGTAGACCATGTTGCAGTGTGACTTTGGTTTAGGTCATTACCTGGTTGTTTGATGGAAGGCCTCATAATGCACAGCCATGCATCTTCCCCTTCATAGGTCCCTGCTGACCAGACTGTGCTATACATCAAAGACCAGGACACCCACAGCTCTCCACAGCTAATTATCACCATTATTACCCCCTAGTCAGATAAACGTCAGTGACAATAGGGAGTGGAATGATGATTGCCACAATTTTTAATTGTTCAATTGTTTAATTGTTAAATTGGCAATGAATTACATGAATTTTATTTATGAATTTTTTATTATGAATTTTTCCAAAAATTTTGAACGAATTTTAAATAACAGACAATTCATTCGAATGAATTTGGATGCACACCCCCATTTAAATGAATGAAAACATTATTTTGTTATTTTTAAAGGGGACATATTACGCTTTTCCTTATTTTTGGACATATACTGTATGTGTACTGTGTCTCAACTATGTTATGCAGCTGTAAGGTGGCGTTGTCTGTCCAAGACAAAATTCCCTGCGGGGACAATAAAGTTTATGTATTGATTATATTGATAGTATAAGACCAGTATAAGACTTTTTTGAACTGTGAATCATGCAAAAGTACTCTGAAATGAGCAAAATATGACCCCTTTAACATCACATTCTTCCAGCAATCGGATGTATTACAGCTGTATTAACGCATCAGAATAATAAATACATTTGTACCACACTTTTCATTCATAGTGACACTCAAAGTCTCAAAGTGCTACAGCATTAATAACATATAACTCACAACAACATAAAGAAAATAGTAACAAGAGTTCAAATGAGAAAGCCTTCCTGAATAGAAAATGTCAAATCACAGACAACAGGAGAGAATTCCGATAGCTTTGAACTAAACACGTAGCAAACAATTTAAAACTAGAACTGACAGGCAAGCCCAACGGCCAGACTTAATTCCTAATATTATTATCCAGAAACACAAATCTATCAAGTTGATCAGGATGAAGTGCAGCTCTCTTTCAGGTCAAGCTGATAGTGAATTGTTAGCGCACCCTCTGCTGTCATTACAGTTTCCCCACGTTCAAACAAATGTTCGAATTTCAAATAAAAAGTGACAGCCCTAATAAGACGGCTTCTAAAAGCAACCATGAATTTTTCATAGTGAAAATGAAGCATATGGTAAGCTAGCTGAAATAAGACAAGCATATCATTTCCAAGAAGGAGGCAGCAGGCTATTTATCCTACCTGTGAATAACCATAGTAAGACCAACTTCTGATAAATGACTGCAAATGATGGGCAAATATGTATACTACATTCAGAAAATATTCATAAGGTCAGACGATGTTAGTACAGGGGTTATATGGATTTATCATATTATGTGTATACAATCTAGCTTTTACAACTATTAGATGGGACCCAGTTGAAAATACAGTTACAAGGTAGTGAACCTGTTAATAGTATATATGTACACCCAAATGGCCATACAATACCTCTTTCAATCTGACTCTCAACACATAGTGGCATAGTTATTTTAGGGTATTTGGCACTGTACGCATTCTCTGGTGCACATTATCTCCAAGTGGCTGATAAGTGGCTGGTTCTTCATCTCCATCTCTCCCTGATGGCTCCAGGCCTGCCCAGCTGCCAGCAACATCGCCCATCTGGAGATGGATCTTCAGCAGGATGAGGATGTGTTGTCCTCAGCACATGATGGAGACCAACTCCAGGAGCTGCCCTTCACCCCTGTCCATGCTCCTGTCATAAGCCTGGGGATGCAAGTGTCCAGGTGAGCTTCATAGCTGTTGTTAAGGTTAATGCCTTCACACATAAGCCCCAATCCCTGCTTAAGATGGCTTCTGACCAATCAGAGAACTGCCTGTTACACCTGTCAGTGTTATAACGTCCCATCAATGTAATAAACCATCAGTGTAATAACAATTTGCAGCTTATAATGTAATAATCTGGTTAACGTAATACATATCCCACCAGTGTAATAAAAGTTACCTACCATTAACGTAATACCTTCTTGTCCTGAGAACATAATACTTATTACATTAGTGGGATTTATTACATTGAGAGGAAGGTTGAAAATTTCAGTTTTCAAAAATGTAATATGTTAACTGATAATGTTATTCAACATACAGCTGTCACCCATTCACAGATTTATAGATTATCTAATGTGCTACGTCTGAAAAGGGATATGCATCAAAGAGCTTGCTGAAGGCAAGGTCTTAGGTTTGTGTAGTATAGTTTAGTTTTACACCATTACTGTGTGTCTGATTGAGAAAGATGACATTGTCCTTCTGTCCTTTACCCTCTGGGTGATACTGTATGTATGGTGCACAGCCACCAGCCAATGGATGATGAGACCTACAGCGTTACACTCAAGGGAGAGCTTAATGTCCCTGTCGCAAATGAACATTCAGTGGGCAGCTCTGATCAGATATTGGAGAAACGGGAAGCAGTATTCCCTTAGTGATGACAGAGAGTCCATTTTGTGTAATGGGAAAATTGTTGTCAAGAAATCTGCTATCCCAGAACTGTCTCCCTAAAATGTTAAACCTATGTGCATATCAATACCACACAATGAAAGCTGACTACTATGAGGCAAACCGTGTTTGTCTCATATTCATCTTTTGATCTCAAATTCAAATTATTAAGATTAAGATTAAACTGGACTCACAGGCACACACACACACACACACACACACACACACGCACACACACACAGGATATGGTGGCCGGAGAAATGTGATCTCTGCATTTAACCCATCCTAGCTGTCCTTTCCTCCAGGGGGCAGCCAGGAGCAGTGGGAGGCCTTGTCTCAGCACCCGGGGACCAGTTCCACTTGTTCCATATTGTTCCATGTCATGGTCAGGGACAGGACAGTGTTCTGCATGTTTTTAGTTGGGGTCTATGTTGGAGGAGACCCATGTGAGCACAGTGCCATCAGCGTGACCTATTTTGGTGTCAGGGTTTTGTGGGGTGTATTACATTACAGTATCTAGTGTAGCTATATGAGGTGATTATACTCATAAAATGTAAGGTTAATTGAGTGTATAAACTCTTAATGTAGATTATCTCCAGTTAACAATATATTTACTGTGTTTGTAATTCTAACGTTAAGTTAAATTACCTCGAGAGCACCATCTGTGAAACAAGGGAAAGATTACC
Organism: Polymixia japonica; assembly: GCA_900302305.1. Taxonomy (NCBI): domain Eukaryota; kingdom Metazoa; phylum Chordata; class Actinopteri; order Polymixiiformes; family Polymixiidae; genus Polymixia; species Polymixia japonica. Next base: position 6,018 of record OMKK01085121.1, read on the forward strand.
AATACTTAAATCAGTCTTAATCTGAATTTGCGTGAATCCTCCTTGTTATGTCAGAATGGATCCAATGATTCGGAACTGTCTATCACTTCTGGAAATATAGTTAGACTCCTCCAAATTATTTCAGTCCAAGTACTTAGATCTATAGAAAAAAGTTGTTCTTTATGTCCAAACGTTTGTGTATTCCCTTCAGACTTTATTCAAGCAAAGAGGGGTATTTAGGAGACACATTTGCTCACTGTCTGGCAATCTTCCCAGGAATTGATCCGCTCACTAATTGGCAGCATGTACAGTAGACGTTGTAGTCATGTAAGTAGGAGAATTCAACTTGGTGCCAATTTAAAGAAATAGCTTTTGTCGGCTGTCAAAGGCCATTGTGAGTAATAGTCTTGGAATTCTTTGTCATTAACGTTCATTCTTAAACACAGATGTTAATAATAGCTGTTGATATGTATACAATGGAACAGAAAGAAAGAAATGTAACATTTTTTACATTCCAGCTAATAATGGAATTTAGATATATCACTATTGCACTGGTTATTCCATTTGAGGTGGAATACCAAATTAAATATCACGCCCTGGAAATAGCAGGTGCAGGGACTCACAATGTGGGATCGCATTAGTACAAAGAGTCTGTAAATAAATGGCTGGCAGGGAAACTGTCTCCCAGTCCCTGAGCCTGGATCCAGACATGGTGGCATTCACTTCACTGGTCTGAAACATCTCTGTCTCCTCACTGGGAGTCAGAACACACACATTTCTGCCTGCTTTTGGTGTGGAATGGCCCGCTTAACTGAGAAGAAGAACGATGACCTCTGCAGGACTTGAGTTTAATTTAAGTTGCAGTGCATATCTGATGGAACGTCTTTTGAACTGAAACCGATGGCTAGAATATTAATCTAGTGAGGCTGACTTCAGATAGAACTTTCCACGAGGAGGAGCAGAGAGAAAGCGTGAAACTGAGAGAACCGTGACTGAAACCTTGCTCAATCAATAACGCCGTCTTTGCTATCGTCGCCCTAAAAGCCTAGTCTTGGCCCAGTTTGATGAAGTGTGATATTGCATGGTTGTCTGTTTATCGACTGGACATAGTCATTATTGGTATTAGCTTCATGATAAGCGCAAACATCATTCATTTTCCTGAGCTTGCTCTTTAGCCAGCCATCTGTGCTCTGTGCTTGTGCACAAACTATTTGGTGTCGGCATTGAAAGTATAAGTTATGGATATAACCACGCTTTTCTGGAAAACAGGTGGCCACTATGATTAGAGATAACTGTCAATTATGCTAGAAAACCCTGAGGGAGTGATTTGGTACCTGTTCTTTCCCCCATAAGCACCGTCTCTGTGCTGCTGCTTGACGTCCTGGTGTTATCCAGTTATCACTGTCCTCCTGTATAATAAAGAGCAGTTACAGGATGAAGGGAATGAGTTTAAGTTTACTCTGACAACAGAAACATCTTGAGCCAGAATGGAATTGATCTCAGGTACAGCTAGCTACACATTACATGAACATAATCAGAACATTTCTTCAGCCTTTTTTAGAATCACAAATCACCTAAGTGAGGTTGGTACAGCATGAGGTAAACACCTCATACCCCCCACCCCCACGCTGCTCTTGAATTAGGAAACATTAGGAAACGCGTTCATTAAAGTTCTTTAGCTTAGTAAATGACCTACATGTGCTTTTGATTGTGGAGTATTGCTCTGACTTAATGTCCTGTGGATTCTCCTGCAGTTCCTGCTCAGTCAGCTCCAGGAGCTCTCTGGCCCACCTCTCCTCCGCCGGCTTCCCAGACATCTTGAACTTGAACGGGCAGGTGGCAGATGTCCTGGACCCCACAGAACCCATGCTCTTTGACCCCCTGCGTGAGGAGGCCAGCCTCCTGCAGGGCAACCTGCTGGTGTTCCAGTTCCTGGCATTTTCCAGGTGAGCCCACAGCGTCGGGTACAACAGGCTTCAATGCAGGCTGTATTGTTGCCTTCCCCCTAGTTGATATTGATTGAAAGCAGCATCTCGTGTGCTCGACAGTGTGCTAGCTAGTGTTTTCGACCATGTTATTTAAATCTGTATGGATTTGGCCTATATACCAAGATAGAAGAAATGTTAAGTACTCACAAAGCATTGTTGTAAAGGGATTTGCTGGTGGATTCAGAAATGTCAGAATCTTAGGGATTGCTATTATACTGAATATAAGCAAGGTAGAGAGTTTGCAGATGTTATTTGAAATATGTAACTTTTCCACTTGTCCGCAAAAGAGAGCCATGTTTGATTTGACAGCAGTTTGCCAATATCTTATTTTAAACGTGACCAACATGGCCATTTAGCCGTATGCAGGACAAGATAACATCCTTTGTGCATTTTGGTTGTCTGCCAAAGACGTTGCCCCGTTCTTGTGATTTATTTATTTATTTATGTTGACATGCAGCCAAGACTTCGATGCACTTACACCGGGCATAAAGTCCTGCCCATCATCCTTTATCTACATGTCAAACACCCACAGATACAAGCACACAAGCGCAGACTCACACAGGCACGTGTCCCATTTCCATACACTGAGCATCGGCCCTGTCAGCGACACATCACGGAGACTCTGGAGCCAGCGGCCCCTCTGTCACAGCGTGACGCTGGTGGGACCTGATGAAGGATGGATAGAGACACGCCCTCTTTGTGTCCTTCTATCTCATCCTCTGTACTGTCAGCAGCTTGATAAATTCAACTTACATCTGTCACGTTCATCATAGACTCACTGTGCTGAACTGAACCCCTTGTCGTTCTTTGCTGTGAGAGCCATGTCGTTGTTGATGCACTCCTGAGTGGATAGATCGGCTTTTGATTCCCCTAAAAGATAAAATGGAGGAAAATGTGAAATTAGAATTATACTACATTACCTCCCATCTGACGAAAAAGGCACCAACACGCTACTTACTAGATACACCTGTGTCCTCCAGTAGTAAGGGATGTTTCAGAGCAGGCTTGTGATACAGATTTGGGTTTCCAGAAGCAAGGCTGTATTGATGCTGCAGGTATGTGTCTAAAGGTAAAAATCACATCATTTAAATCCAGGCCTCCGATGTCATGCCGTCACATGGCAGTGTGTTAGAGCATCGACGTCTGGGGCCACATGCGAGCACAGCATTCATACCTTCCCTGTCTCAAAAATCATTTCATTACATACCCAGAATGTACTAATTGACAAATGTATCAATGGCCTTTGTTTGCATTTAAACAATACATAGTTCAAATCAAATCAATAAAACAATAATATAATATGTTTGCCTAGTTCCATCCACATTTGGCCAGATGTTGGGTTATAGGCCACTGTGCCAGCATTGCACACAGTGAGCAGCTTTACAGTTAGCTTTACTGAACAAATTGCTAATATTTTCTTCACACCTCACTACTACTGGAGTTTGTGAGACCTTTTGATTACTCCCTGGTTCTTTCCAAGGTCATAATAAAACAATCTAAGCCCAACCTCAAACCATATACGCGGCAAATGGCAATAGGACGGCAAACAGGATAATCTGAGAGAAAACCAGGCTTGCTGCAAGGAAACTTTGATGGAATAACTTCATATGACAAATAGGGCCGGTCAATATATCGAGTTTCCCGATATATCACGATACATTTCACTGATGATATTAAATATGTGAATATCGAGATATCGTGATAATTTAGTCTACGTGTTATGATACTTTCGCCATTTTTTTAAGAGAGAGAGAGAGAGAGAATTAATATAGGATATGTAGTATAGAGAAAATATTAAAATATTGTCTTGTATGGAATATCACCACTGGCTCCAAGAATATTGCGCTCTGACTTTTCAGCCCTAATGACTCGCAGGTCTGGCCAGCAGGGGCTGCAGCAGCTCTCAGGGCAAAGCTGCTGAAATCTCTCCCTCTCACCCAGACACCGTAATTATCAATCTTGTCTGTTTACCGAATGAATATTAATGCCGGTTCCTCTGTGAAGACGGAGCGCGGTGGCATCTTTAACACTGGAATATCAGAGTGTGTGATTGACTGGGAGGTCAGCCTCTGCTCTCATTAGATTCCACTTTGAAATCAGTGTCTCTGACAGCCTGTCCAGGCTCACAAGGCCCACACGGTAGTCTGCTGTATTTTTCCTTCTCTTCTTATCAAATGCACAATGATTGATTGCTAATCTGCTCATCTGAGGGAAATGGAGGAAAAGCAATTGTTTCCACCCCTAATCTTGCTTAGTAGTTAATATATTCTGTGCCAAACCGAGGGGTGGCTGGCTCACTGGGAGATTATTTTGGGACACCCACGGTTTGAAGTGTGTACATTTACATAATTGTGTGTGTTTGTGTGCACGTGCACGTGCGTGTGTGTGTGTGTCTTTGTGAAACCACACTCAGAGGTGAGAGAAACTGAATAGACAACAAGAGGTTATATTAAACCACAGAAACATTAATTTTTTTTCTCCAGAGGTCATCTAGGACACAACCACACGTACGGGTTTTGATCCTCCACATAATGATGCAGCTTCTGGGTTGTTTTTAATAGAAGCCAAGTCATTCACTTATCATGAATCGCATGTGAAGTGCTGAGTTAGCAGCTACTCAATCACCTGCCTTAAAGATGTGATTTACCCCCTTAAATCCTAACACTCTTTTTGATTATTGGTTTGATTATTTTCACTTTTAAGTAGCTGTAAAACTGATTGATTTCCTTGGGTGAGATGTGTAATAAATAAACATTTGAGTTTTGTTTCCTAGAAATGTCAAGGCTGAATCATTAGCTGAAATTATTTACTCTGCCTCCTGGTTTTTAATGACACTTCCAACCAGCTGGTTCTTGAGTGAGCGCACCACTCCGCATTTAATATGGATTTTCTAATGAAAACATCACACGTAGCAGTCAGCGGGATAAACTGCAAATACTTTCTTACATGCGCGCTTCTTACGGGCCAGTTTGGCTGGAGGTGTGAAGGGTCAGACATACCGATGGTGTAAATCCTGAAAACAAATGTGTTAAAAAGGTTTCCCAGGAAAAAAGAGTCTGTCGTAAGATACTTGGATCATAGACATAACTATATGTATAAAGAGAATTCAGCAACACTTTGAGAACAAACAATGATCCTTTCATGTTAAAACTGACACGTTTCAGATGGAAAAGAGCTTGAACGCTTTTGTTTTAAAGGATCATTAGTTGTTCTCCAAGTGTTGCTGAATTACATACAGTTAAAAGCACACAGCCTTTGTTTGTTTGTAATGTTTCACCGGGAGCGATCGTTATATTGTGAATAATCGCTGCTCTCTGTCTTTGGGCAGGATACCGACGGGAAGGGTCGGTCCCGGCTGGCCGGAGGACATCTACTTCACCTTCCAGTTCTATCGATTCCCACCGGTCACGTCCCAGCAACTCAAACTACTGAGCGCTGACCAGACCCAGCACAAAGCCCGCCATCCGCTACCCTGTGTCCTGGCCTCCGTCAACAAGGACGGCACCGTGGATTCTGGTGAGGCCCAGCTGCTAGAAATAGTTTGTAACGAGAGTCGGGGCGTGTCCGCATCACCCAGCTGGGCACAGCATATCGGTGTATGTGATCATGGGTTCCTACATTTAGCTAAAAGTGGGGGGACAGAATCCAAATTCAGGGGGTGGGGGAGCATCCAAGTTTTGTTTGTTTAGTTTGTGTTTGTTTGTTTTTATAATAATTATCTGCAATTCTAAGTCAGTATGATGAACAATGACGAGATTCCATGAAATGAGCTCTGTGGTTAACGTTAAGAGATATGGCACGTTTTGTTCTACGAGATAAAATGCATCAGTAAATATCCACATCCAATTTTTAAGCTTTTATGTGCCTCAAAAAAGTTATATTGATTGCATTATGCTTCAAAAATCTTTAGAGTGGTGTTAATTTGTGAAGAAGTATGAGTTTATTGAAATGCGGGACATTCTGTTTTGTTGCGGGACAAAGGGTTCAGATGTTAAACTGTTAAACTGGCAGTTTAAGAAACAAGGACAAAATGTGAAATCACCAGCTGCCTCTAGAGTGGCATTCTGTCCTGTAATGTACTTACAAACAAACAGCTGTATCTCAAAAACTATAAATCATGTTACTTAGATATTTAAATGTGAACAGCAGGAAAATGTGAACATTTTGGTGTAAAATATATATCTACAGTACGTGGCGTCAACACTGTAGGAGCGGTCGCAATTCACAAAATGTGTGGTGATTTTCAAATCACCAGCTGCCACCGCTCTACCTCACTCTTACCACACAGCTCACTGTACAGGCTTTTACTGTACAGGCTCTCTCTCTCTCTCTCTCTCTCTCTCTCTCTCTCTCTCACTCACTCTCTCTCTCGTTCTCTCTCTTTCTCGTTCTCTGTCACTCTCACTCTCTCTCTCACTCTCTCTTCCTTTCTCTCTCTCTCTTTCTCACTCTCTCTCTCTCTCTCTCTCTCTCTCTCTCTCTCTCTCTCTCTCTCAGCGATTGAAGCAAATAGAAGCCTGAGCTATTCATTGAAGTTTTACGGTAACTTGAAGCCCGACAAGATGGACTCTCGTGATCTCGCGAATCCATCTGCCTCGCAAGCTAACACTCTACCTCCTATGAGAATATTTCCAAAACCGTGGATGGTAACTTTCCACAAAGCAATAGCATAAATCACTGCGGCGAGCCGCACGTTTCAATGTATCTCATGCGTACCTAGTGTGAAAACTGGGAGGAGTAGGCACTAGAAACATGTGTGGAAGAATAATATGCATACCGTATGTGAGATAATAACAGTGTGCGTGTGGCATGCAAGCCCACTAAATATAGATGCACCATGAGACTCTTTCATCCAAGATGACGACCGTACCTGTAGATGATGAAGAAGAGAGGAAGAAGATTGCACAAATATTTACATCATGAGGTGTATTTCTACCTAGACACAAGGTTGACTAAAGTATATATTAGGTCTTGAAATATGCAGGAATGTCAGAATTTGCATTTTCTTGTGCAAAACTATTGGAAATTATTGATACAGAATACATCAACTACACACTGCATTGCACTTTTAGCTGCACTGAATCATGTTTTAAAACTAGTTGATTGGGTTCAGCAATCACATGATAGTCAAACAACACAGAACGTATTCTCTAGACCGAATGATAGCTGATCCCCCTGATCTCTTGCATAATGAGCTCTGTGTGAACTGTTGTTGTCAACAAAATGCATTACAAAAGTGTACAGCGTGTCACAAATGTGGCTGTACTACCAGCAGGCGGTGTAGTATATAGTATATGGTGTGTAGGACACAAGTAGTCCAGGTTCACCAGGTGAGCCCTGGATGGCTCTGCTGTTCTCATGTGAACATCATCCTGCAGGTCAGCATCAACTGCTGCACGTTGTTCTCAACCAGGAATACATTTCTGTTGAATATGCACACTGATATCGATACTAAAATGGTACCATTTTACAACAACCACAACATCGCCTCAGTAAGCACTGCTTATCACCTTATGTTGCATTTGTCACTGCATAGAGGATTTTCTCACACCACTCATTGTGGTCCTCTTGTTCACTGATGTTATTTCATAGCAAGAGAAGCCAGCAATAGCTTCTAACTTCTTTTCTAAATGTGATTTTGAAATTCTAAGAACACTGGAGTGTAAAAAATATATATTTATGAGAAGTCAAGGAAGGAAGGAGGAAGTGCTGTAACCTTTTTTTTGCGCTAAGAAAACAAACAAAAAAAGGAAAAAAAAAGACCACTCCTCCGCTTCTAGGACCTTCCTTTGAATGTTGCAGTTCTCCTTCAGTCCACCAGAGGGCGCAAAGGACAGACTAACTCTCTTACAGATTATTTGAAACATTTTATTGATTTGAGATGATTCAGGTTGAATAACATAATTGATTCTTCTGAGAATTGTTGTTTGGACTGTTATTGATTCCAACTGCCTGTGTTAGTAATGGCCTGGACATTTTTTGTCCAATGAGCGCATTTGATAATATCGCTCAATAATACAACTTCATATTGTTTGGTGTAGGATAGAATATAGGCTACGCTATTCAGTTATTCAAACATCAAACAAAGGCTACATGGTCTATAAAATTATAATATTTAGGCCTAATATCAATACTGAATTGGTGCTGAAATTAATTTGGATTATTGTCATTGAACTGACTGCATCATAAATCGTTGCGGGGTAATATTATAAACTTCATCCACTTTATTGTCGCCAGTGTTTATGTTCTTTATGTTTTAGTAATGGTCATTTCAAATGAATAATCATATGTGTCACGCAGCAATAAAACAGTCACATAAACAAACAGAAATGCATAAGCATTGTAAATATTTTGGTAAATCCAAAACTAAAACAACAATGGGCTGAATGAGACTATCCAAGAATAATTTCCTCTCAGTCTGTTCACCACATCACCATGATTTGTTCATCTATTTTAGGCTATTTCTTTTGGCTTCAAATGTAAAATCTGGTCATATCATAAGAAACTACAATGTGTTGTAATTTGTAGACCTAATCTCCTAATCCACACATTCTCAGTCTGCGCTGAAATTAATTCCCTACTTAATCAAATCTACTAATCAAATCAAATAATCAAATATGTAATGCTGCAGGAGTCCCAATATGAAAGAGTTATGAAACAAACATGTTAGCAGACAACAGCCCATAAACAAGACAAATCAAACCAATAACAATTCTGATGATTCATTTGAAATGACCATAAGTCTACTAAAACATAGAAACCTATAACGCAGACCTTTTCTAATCAAGCCCCTCAGTCAATCGGTAGGCTAATATTTTAATCTTTGCGATGATATGTTGCCTAAAAGTAAAATAAATAAACAACTTGATTTGCTTTTCTCAACTCACTCACACACACACACACACACACACACACACACACACACACACACACACAGTGAAGAGAGATGGAGAGAGCCTGTTTATAGGCCTACGCTTTGTATTGGATATATATTTTGTATTGCTACACAAATAGTCTAATTACTGTGATTAATAATTTAGCAATGGTGAGGACAGTTTGCATCATTGCATTGCTTTTACTTCCCTGGTTTCTGTCCCATTGTGCTGAGAGATGGTGCTGCTAGCACTGACTACCTTTATTGACATGCAAAATCCACGGATAGACCTGCAGCCCTCCCCCACGTCCCCAGCATGTCATTCCTGCAACCTACATTCTAGAAAACACCTGGGCTTCATGACACGGATCCAAAGCACAGATAGAAGTTACAATATAAACACACAAACACAAGGTTAGCATCACAGCGTGAGGATCCAGATTTGACCATACTGACATGAATTAGCTATTTGCCTCATAATGTCTATTTCAGGCAATTTCTTTTGGCTTCAAATGTAAAATCTGGTCATATAAGAATCTGCAATGTGTTGTGATTTGTAGACCTAATCACCTAATCCATGCATTCTCATTCTGCACTGAAATTAATTCCAAGTTTTTCTTCGTTTGTCCCCAAAACGAGCTAATCAGTATGTAATGTGTTAGGACAGAGCTCGATGGCCAGACTCGCTCCCCTCAATCCTTC